>SNQJ01S0030637.1:1083-29095 GCA_010110895.2 Picea sitchensis | reverse complement strand
CAACACAACTAGACGATGAACACAATGCAAACAATTCAGTCAACCGATGAACATAACGACCCATCTTACTAGCATGTCCTGCTGTTGTATGTAACATACGAAAATCAAAGACAAAATGAAAATGACTAAGCTAACTGCCAACATCAGATCGACCCACACAACCAACATCAACGACACATGTGACTAGAATCGTGATGGCGAGTGAGAACAATCACAACATTACAGAACAAGGTACCAAACATCAATTACAACCAACCAATTCACCCTAAATGAGAAGCACATGACTCTGGCTAGGTTATCATTTTCTTCTATCAATCGAAGCGTGCAATCATCCCCTCATTAGGAATCATGCTGTCACAAAGCGATAGGTGTGATAGTAACCAAGGCACAACATAACGTATCTAGACCAATAACCCAAGAAAAATCCAATGCACTAGGAGACCGAATTAACTATCAAAATACATGAATACTATACCCAAGCACCCAATCAANNTGCGCAACCAATTGAAGGATTTCTTGTTTTCTTATAAGGCACTTTTTCAAGGAAGTCTCCTGTTGTCGCAAGAGTCGACTCTAGGATGTAATTGAGTCGAGCCTTAGCACATTTTAAATGAAATAATTTTTTTTGATTGATCAGTCATAGGAGGCTTCTAGTACTGGGTCTAAAACATGCCCTTCACTCATTTGTAGATCAGAAACGAAGAGGCATGAACTCGTTTGTCTAATTGATTTAATAAAGAAGATGGATAGAGGATAGGAGATGAAGAAGACTTAAACAAAGAGTTATGTATCTAATTCTAATAATTCTAATCTTTATTTAAATCGAGGAATGAAAAATAACTTCGAAAGACAAACATGCATATATATAACTTGTAAATTAGGCAGAAACAGTCAAGATACAGGTCCTGTTTTCTCACAGCATAAACAGAGGAAAAATTGAACCTAATAGGCTACCTAATAAATGACTATAGCAGAGGTATTACTAAATTAGAGCCATTACAAGATGAATATGTAAAATAAGGAATAAATAATGAATGTAAACCTGAGAAAACAATATAGGAAAAACAAAATTACACTGTGACGAGGTGTAGAATATCTTGGCATTCTGTTCTATATTTGTTGAAAAGGAATGCATTAAAAACCTAGCCTCCAAAAAGATCTCAGGATGTTCCCCCCATTCAAATGTTACAAATATGCCTCATATAGGCATTGAGTTCGAAATCCTCCCTAATCTAAAAGATAACAACAATTACAATCAATTCTTGAAACTTTATGCCATAGAAAATGGGCCAAATGGTTGAAAATTGGGGCTATGGTTATGGTTTTGTATCTCTCGAATCGCGACAGTTGTGTATAAAATGAAACAAAAATTTTTGCATCCATTGATTCTGATAACAAACCTCTCTCATTTCCCTGATATCCGTTTTCATTTTCCCCAAATATTCATTTTACAAACATGTGTCAAAACAAGAAAATATGAGATCCAAAAATTAGGGCTCGGAGGTGGATTCAATTCTCCTAATATGTGACACATGTAGGAAAAATGAGAGAGGCTATTGATATCTGATATTTTAGGCAAAAAATCCTCCGACCGTTTCTCAAAATGATCCTCCAGTCGCTCAGAATCATCATTTGAAAATGATGACTCAACACAGTAAAAAACGCCACATTTCTGAAAACGAACCTCATATTGCGGGGGACTTTTGACTACCTTCCCAAGATCCAAATGAAATTTTGAAGACACCACTGGAAATATTAGGATCTTTAGATGTCGATTGACTATTCGAACGCGAAAAATGGCCTCTCCAAGGCTGAGAAAAGTGGTTTTTTCCCAAGACATTTTTTTGCATGAGGCTGGAACCCCGATTTCGGGCCTTCGAGTTTCGGAAAAACGAGGCAGTGGTTAAAATCTCTATCTCGGCCAAATCCCCGATAGCCAAAACCATGAAATGGTGACATGGAATTTATGTAAAACCCTTCTATAGATTTTCTTGCCGCGTATTGCATTCTTTTTGTGCTTCCTCATGAGCTCTTCCTCCATGTGGCTTAATGCGTGGTGCTTGAACGCTTGGTCTCGACCCACTGGTGTCATATCGTAGACGTTTGGCCCTGGTACACCCGTGGGTTATCTCCTTGGATTTTTGCATGAGTTGGCTTGTGACTGTTACACTGTTGTGACATTTCAAATCATGAGAATGGGGTGCAATCAATGTTATCATTCAATTAAAAGAAACGTTAAACCAACCACAACGACTGAACATAAGTAAACAACCCATTATTTGGAGCCTATATCGGCATTATTTGACATGAAGATGATACGTAGAAAAAATTCAGTGATGCGCATGACAGATAGGTGGCCATTTTTTCCCCACTTTCAGTAGCTAAGGGCGTATGAAATATGAGATTTAAGCTACCAAAAGTCTGCACTTTCGGTAGCTAACGTTATAATTTTTTTCCTCTTAAGCTACCGAAAGCCAAAATTTTAATATTTGTTACAACATAGGCTCCATCTAGGGATGGTTCTTTCCTGCAAAGCGGCAAGAATAGTAGACCATGTGCCTTCATCCATTGGGTGACATGAAATCAATCTTATCAAACTCTGAACTCTGTCATTTAACTTGTGCCTTTCCAAAACAAAAAACCGCTTATGCATTCATTGGGCTATGGAGTTGTAATGCCTTAAAACAAAACCATACTAGATTCCAAACTAAACTAGAAACATATTGAAAACCACTGTTGTACTCTAATGCTCAAAGTCAAACTTATTTATATACATCACCTACTCTAACTGATATCACTATTTTTTTTCAAGTATAGGAAAACTTCCAAATCAACCAAGTGATTATCCAACTAACAAACTTAGTTATGCTTCCATATTTGAGTAGAAAAATGACATGAGCAACTGCAAATTTCAAAACATGCCCTGGGAGCAGGTACTTATAGTTTTGAAATTCATACTTCAAGAAGTTGGAAATAAAAAATTTAGTCCCCCATTTTGACTCCATATAAACTGCTACTGGATCATAGAAGGGAAGAGATATACCACTTTCACAATTAATCCATACTTCCTCATGTTGGGCAAGTTGTCTAAAATGTTTTTTCACACTTTGTCCACTGCTGATTTTTTCTTCCACTGGTGCAAAAATGTCACATTGAAACTTACTGGTCTATTTCTCAATAGTTTCTAAACACGGAGGAGAGATCGATTGTTTCAGTAACCCCTGCTTATGTCCTTCATCTGTTGTCCAAAGATCTTCTTGGTAGTTGTCATACATAGGCTGATCTCTTTCACGATGTTGTTGATTTCTTTCTTGTTGAACCAAAGTTTCTTGCTGCTCATCATCTTTAGAAACACTTTCATCACATTCATTAAACAAAGGAGGACTATCGTAAATTTTCGTGTGTGATGAAAAAAAATTCTTCTCTTCTTGTTCTTCTGGATATTCATCATAAACAGGTTCATCAGATAAATCAGGAGTGTCATCAGTTAGAAAAATGCTCGGAATATCAACTGTGAAGCTATCTATCTCAGATCCACACTCCTCCAAATCATAGTCTAAAGCATCTTTGAACAACAAACATTCTTCAAGGTTATTAAACATGACAGCCCTATCTTCTTCATGAAAAAAAACAGTGTCTACAAGATGATCCTCTAGCAGGAAATCATCATCATAAATTGGTTTACTAACTTCCTCTAAAGTTCCATGGTTGTCATCATTTAAACTTATATTTTCATTTTCAGTAATAGAAGAAGTTTCACTCACATGTTCAAGACTGTGTGAATGCTACAAATTTGTGTAAGCAAGGGATGTAACATAACTGTTCAGGAGAAGATCTATCTCTTCTTGTATTAAAGGAGGAGGTGGTCTGTGTAATTTTTGGATCAAGCAACTATTGTTTTATTTCTCTTGTGCAGGTTGACCATGATGTTGAATATCTTCTTCTTGAATATGATCACAAGAGCTATCATATCATGTTTCTTTATCAACCAATGCTTCGTCATGCTGGTCATCTTCATCCACTTGAGAAATTTCTATTGTTTCTTCCTCCTCTTCAAGAGGATTTGTATGATCTTTTTGTCTTATGAATTCTATATTACAACAATATTCAAAAAGGATTTCAACTGAATATATCCTCTTACAATGTTGATGAAAAAGTGTGTGAAAATATTTCAATGAAGGAATACTGGAATGGGGTAAAGATTAATACCAGAGCCTAGCATCTCTTTCCAGTGAAAACATAAACAACTTCATGAGGACATCTTCATGATGTACATTTAATTCATCCATGAGCTTGTGTAATTCAAGCAAGTATTGAGCAAGATTATTGTCCAAATATCCTCTAAATTTAGGAAGGACATCTTCCCAAATTTTAATGTCTGGAATAGTGTTTGGAAAGCCATAAACATTTGTAAAGTCCATAGGAGAAAACCTTGCAACAATCTAAGAAACGAACGAATTCGACATTTTGAGACCAGTGGAGTTGCCATTGAATCATGTAGAGTCTTCGAACCAAGGAGTCGCCAGGTGAATGATCACAACCAATTGAATGCCTATCCCTTGTTCACCATCAAGGAATAGCTCTAAAATTTTGTTGTATCACAGGGAAGATAGCTTCATTTCTCCATCCTCGACAAAGTCGCCATAAAATGTTGTCGCAAGAGTCGACTCTAGGCTGTAATAGAGTCGAGCCTTAGCACATTTTAAATGAAATAAATTTTGTTGATTGATCAGTCATATGAGGCTTTTAGAACTAGGTCTGAAACATGCCCTTCACTCATTTGTAGATCAGAAATGAAGAGGCATGACCTCGTTTCTCGTTTGTCTAATTGATTTAATAAAGAAGATGGATAGAGGATAGGAGATGAAGAAGACTTAAACAAAGAGTTAGGTATCTAATTCTGATAAGTCTAATCTTTATTTAATTGGAGGAATGACAAATAACTTCGAAAGACAAACATGCATATATATAAATTGTAAATTAGGCAGAAACAGTCAAGCTATAGGTCTTGTTTGCTCACAGCATAAATAGAGGAAAAATTGAACCTAACAGGCTGCTGAATAAATGACTATAGCAGAGGTATTACTGAATTAGAGCCATTACAAGATGAATATGTAAAATAAGGAATAAATAATGAATTAAACCTCAGAAAACAATACAGGAAAAACAAAATTACATAGTGACGAGGTGTAGAATCTCTTGGCATTTTGTTCTATATTTATTGAAAAGGAATGCATTACAAACCCAGCCTCCAAAAGGCTCTCAGATTTTTCCCCTCATTCAAATGTTACAAAGATGCCTCATATAGGTATTGAGGTCGAAATCCTCCCTAATCTAAAAGATAACAACAATTACAATCAATTCTTGAAACTTTCTGCCATAGAAAATGGGCCAAACTGTTGGAAACTGGGGATGGGGTTATGGTTCTGTATCTCTCGAATCACGATAGATGTGTATAAATTGAAAGAGGAGTTTTTGCATATTTTTATTCTGAGAAAAAACCTCTCTCAATTCCATGAGATCCGTTTTCATTTTCCCCAAATCTGCATTTTACAAACATGTGTCAAAACAGGAAAATATGAGATCCGAAAATTATGGCTCGGAGATGGATTCGATTCTCCCAATATGTGACACCTGTAGGAAAAATGAGAGAGGATATTGATATATAATGTGTGAGGCACAAAATACTCTGATTATTTCTCAAAATGATCCTCCAGTCGCTTAGAATCATAATTTGAAAATGATGACTCAACATAGTAAAAAATGCCACATTTCTGAAAATGAACCTCATCTTGCAATGGACCTTTGACTGCCTTCCCAAGCTCCAAATGAAATTATGAAGACATCACTGGAAATATTAGGATCTTTAGATGTCTATAGACTATTCGAACATGGAAAATGGCCTCTCCAAGGTTGAGAAAAATGGTTTTTTCCCAAGGCATTTTTTTGCATGAGGCTAGAACCCCGATTTCGAGCCTTTGAGTTTTGGGAAAATGGGGCAGTGGTTAAAATATCTACGTCGGCAAAACCCTCGATGGCCAAAACAATGAAATGGTGATGTGGAATTTATGTAAAACCCTTCTAGTGATTTTCTTGTCGTGTATTGCATTATTTTCATGCTTCCTCATGCGCTCTTCCTCCATGTGGCTTAGTGCTAGTGCTTGAACGATTGGTCTCAGTCGACTAGTGTCATATCGTAGACGTTTGGCCCTGGTACACCTGCGGGTTCTCTCCTTGGATTTTTGTGTGAGTTGGCTTGTGGCTATTACACTACTGTGACATTTCAGATCATAAGAATGGGGCTCAATCAGTGTTATCATTCAATTAAAAGAAACATTAAACCAACCACAGGGATTGAACATAAGTAAACAACCCATTATTTGGAGCCTATATCGACATTATTTGACATGAAGATGATACGTAGAAAACATTCAGTGATGCGCGTGATAGACAGGTAGCCATTTTTTCCCACTTGCACTTTCGGTAGCTAAGGGCATTTGAAATCTGAGATTTAAGCTATTGAAAGTCTGCACTTTTGGAAGCTAACGTTATAAATTTTTTCCTCTTAAGCTACCGAAAGCCAAAATTTTAATATTTGTTACAACATCTCCCACACTGTAGAACAAAAATAATTTGAATAATATCTAAAAATTCATGTTCATGGATATTCTATTTTAATTCTCTATATAATAGAATGGTATTTGAAAGCTAGCTTAATCATATGTGATATAAGAAATTAGTGCTTACATTTTGTTATGCCAAAATAATTTTTACCATCATAAATAAAGTAACTTAATATATTAAGAACATGAATTCAAGGGGTTTTCTTTTTGGATTAAAAAGAACTTCCACATCATCTTATCTGTCAGTTTAAAATAGCTGTCGAGAAATCGTTGTTTATTCATAAAAACACTGTCAAAAATCTTTGTCTAACAATAACATTGATGTCTAACAACAATATGTTATGTAACAATATTCTATCAACAATAAAATCGATGTCTAACAATGATATCGCGGTCCAACAATAAATTTGTTGTATATCAACAATATGCTATCTATTAATAAGAAAACAACAATCAACGGATCCTTACCCTAGCCATTTAAAAAGAAAAAGAAAATGAATCTAGATTAGATTAAGTTAGTAGTACATAGGGATACCATTCTAACATTTCATTTGTTAATAAATCGTTGTTTATCAATGATATCACTGTCTAACAATATTATCGTTGTCTATTAAGAAATGGTTGTCTAGCATTGATATCAATGTCTAACAAATATATCGCTATCCATTAATAAATGGTTGTCTAGTATTGATAACGTTGTCTAAAAAATATATCGCTATCTATTAATAAATGGTTGTCTAGCATTGATATTGTTGTCTAACAAATATATCACTATCCATTAATAAATGGTTGTCTAGTATTGATAACATTGTTTATTAAAAGGAAATCAAAGAGTTAAATTCGTAGAGTTAAATATCATTGTCTATTAAAAGGAAATCGCAAATTTAAATATGATATCGTTGTCTATTAAAAGGAAATCGCAAAGTTAAATTTGCAGAGTTAAATATCGTTGTCTATTAAAAGGAAATCACAGAGTTAAATATGATATCCCTGTCTATTAAAAGGAAATGACAGAGTTAAATTCATAGAGTTAAATTCTGGGAAGGACACAGAGATTATTCATAAAGAAAAACGTAGAGATCATAGATGATTCATAAAAGAAAAACGCAGAGATAATTTCTGGGAAGGAATTCGCCAAGGAAAAAAAAACACAACCAATCTTTTACCACTCAAATGAAGGAAACTCGCCAAGAGAGAAACAAGGAAAACAAAATTATGTCCAGCCAGATTCAATTCATTTAAACGCAGAGCGTCAAAATTCATCGAGGGAAGACCAGGGGTAAGTTTGTTGGTTTAGTTGTAAAAAAATCACTAAGAAACTTCTGTGCAAAAACACAGAGAAAGTAAAGGATAGATAGATGGGAGAAAATCACAATGAAATTGGCTGAATAAAGAAACCAGAATTGCAGAGCAATAGGGAAGTGTTTTCATTGTACGCAATAAGGAATTTGTTGGGCAGAGAATTCATCCTTCACTTATTATCCATGCACAGGAAAGTAGGGAATTTGAATCTAAATCCTTAACACCGGAGTGAAAGACAGTTGATTTGGCTCCTGGTCGACTGCTCAGGCACAGACTAATAACTTAAAGGATAAAGGAACAAAAGATAAAAACATAATTTTTCTTCGTATTAAATCAATAAAAACAAAACGTAGAGAAGTCATTGCATTTAGAGTTTGGGTTCTCCATTGGAAATCAAATCAAAATATAGTGAGCATAAGGCTGGGATGACTTTGAATTCTCTGATCATAAAACGCTGGGCTCATCAAGACAAATTCGTTGAAAGATAAATGAAATCTCTGGATAGTGTTATGCTGAATAAAACATAAACCTTAACACAGTAGAAGTACCTTAACTGAAGGTGCAGAAACATCATTTAACTACCATTCAATACAAATATACACATGTGTACCATAGCCAAATGTGAATGCTCCGAAGTCATTGTCCCATGCACGATCTGTCCAACTCCTGCTTGCCAACCGATGTGACCTCAACGGTACTTCCCAACCAATGCTAGGGGTACTCTTCTTCCCCCTAATCCCTCCGAGCCGTAAAGGGGCCACACACACAATACCAGATAATTATAGCACCCAACTCTCCTCGTAAGGTCGAGCTACCACTCGTTACCTGAGCTGGGTATCCCAACTCCCACAAGAGAAAGTTCAGTCAAGATGAAATTTCAGCAGCGTAACGTTACACAAGCCAAATGATGATCCACATTCCTCCTTCGCCATCCTTTTTATATATTTTTCTTATTCATTAGTTTCAAAAAACCCTCATTAGATTCCTTTTTTATTTAATTAATTTCAAAAAAACTCCCCCGTACACATGTCGCCCGATCCCCTAGTTGCACCAAAAAATCAAATTTATTAAATAAATAAATTTGTCTATTTCCATCACCCACCTAAAAGCGTTCCTAAAAAGCGCTCCTCGGTGTCCCATTATTCCCTTACAATTCTTAAATGACTTACACCTTACTTAATTCCTAGTTGAGTTCATAAATAGAAAGCTCCAAAGGCTAGATTCCTTACTAAGTTAGACATTCATCTTTTCTTTAAGTTTCCCCTTTTCTTTAAGTTTCATTTTCTTTTAATTTTCCCCCTTTTTTTCTTTTTAACAAAAATCAATTTAGTAAGTGTAGATAAAAACAACCATTTACCCTTTTAATAAATTTAATCTTCCATTATAATTTTTACTTTAATAATTAAGTTTGAATTTCTTACCCCCTTCTTGTTACATGTTTATTTAGTTATTTTTTTATCCACATGTTCTACTTAGACCTAGATTTTAAATTCACTAGGATGGGCGACAATTTTTAAGGGAACTTTTAGTTATTAATTTTTACTCATACCATCATATATTTTAGGGACGACCCAGTTCTAAGGGGGCATAGTTTTCTAGGCACTAGGTTTATTAACTTATGATAGTTAAAATCACGATGTGCCCTTCAGGACGCACTACGTGCTCCAAGGGTGCCACTCGACTCTTTCTGTTTTCTTTGTGCGACGTGCCCTTCAAGACGCACTACGTGCTCCAAGGGTGCCACTTGCCTCTTTCTGTTTTCTTTGCACGATGTGCTCTTCAAGACGCACTACGTACTCCAAGGGTGCCACTTGCCTCTTCACTGAATTTGGTAGACGTCAAACCCCTAGAGTTAATAATCCGTCAAGTGATCTTGTGGGATACTAAGGGTCTCTAAGGAATGAGGACCCTACCTTATTGTGCGCCCCTTAGAATCATCGTGAGCAACTGTCACAGTCTACCCTCATGGCATCGTGGGTCTTCTCAAACTAGGTAATCATTAACCTACAGTTCAAGCCACGACGGGAATGCTAGTAGGTTGTGGCAAGGCTGATGCCACCCCTCTCCCTCAATGTCCCTCGTTGTCATGCATGACCCCTCTAATCCAAATGCAAGTCTGGTCAACAAGCTATTGTCAACCTACATCCATCAACGAATCATGTCGGCAATAATAATCAATCATCACAACATCTAATCATATGTACATATGTCACATCAACAACATTCAAAACCTTCAGTCCACTCCCTGACTCCATCTGGATTCCAAGGGGTTTCATCGATGCCTTTGCATCCTCAATGTCCAGAGTCTTGCACACTCAGGAGAACCCAGTCAATAACACTTGTCTATGTAAATACAACAAAATAACATATCATCAAATCCACAATATCTCATAATCATAATCAAAACGACCAAAAGTATAATAACCCGGATCACTTGCACGCAAGTGTCCTCAAAGAATAAGTTCTCTCAGTGCGCGCAAGAGTAGGATGTTACATTAAAACACACGCCCATTCTTATATCCATATGTATATAAAAATACTTTTTATCTCATTATTGTGAAACAATATATTATTAACTTTCCAATTTTATCCCATTATTATCAAGTAATATATTCTTCACTTTTCAATTTTAAAACTCCCAATAGATTGAATATGATAGGATCTTGTCTCCCTAAGAGACTCCTCATAAAAGAATGTTATATTTCTTATTTTATTATTAGAACTAATTTAATTTTTGAAAGGTTTTAATATTCATAATAAATAATTAAAATTATAATAAATTAAATTAAATTTATAATAAAAATAAAATCAATTATATAGTGATTTTATTTTAATTTTTTTTTTTTTTATTGAATCCCTTTCCAATACACATTTCCAATTCGTAAAAAAAATCAATTTTTTTTATTTTTTTAAAATGCAACGTTATATTCTCTGTTTGCAATCATAGAATTAGAGAAATCATATAATTAGAGTATTAAGGACACCACAATCAAGTTTCCTGGCCACTTGTGCTGTGATTGAGCTAATTATCGAAATCACAAACTCCAAGAAACACGTGAACACATAACCTCCACACTATGAGATCTACTACGTTAATAGGTTTTTCCCTTGGATTTTTGTTTTTCGTTTACACTGAAATGCTAATTATATGGATCAATATTGTGTTTTGATGGTTTTTTATATGGACCAGTAATGTGTTTTGATGCGTGCAACCGACAATCGAAAAAATCCATATCTAACTATCAAAAAATGAAATGGACGTTGTATATATAAACTTCTAAAAAATAAATCCAACTGATCATAAACAATCCTTGGAGTTAGGAATTGGAAAGCATGAGTTGTTTGTATTTAACGGTTGAATTTACTCTTGAATGGGCAGTGGTTTGATAAGTAGAATTATGGAGAATATTGTTCTTACTATATGCATGTCTAGTAGGTGCTAGGAGTTGAATTTGGAATCTTGTCTTTGCACATGCTTAACGTGCAACTGTATTGATTTTTAAATTACCTCTACAGTTCTGTCGATGCAGATTCTGTGCATATATTGAGTAGAATACGTTTTCCTAAAAAAATACCAAGAACACACTCCTACCACGCCATCATGAAATATTTCAAATTTTAAATCTCCTTCCTCCCACTTTCCATTGGCCCACTATTTCAAATTTTAAATCATAGCTGTAATCTTTTATATCATCATCTCCCACTAAAGTCACTTTTCTAAACAAAACTCACTACCATATCTGTATGTTTATTATCCTTGGTTATCGGAAAATTTGCATTTGGATGCTTCAACCCCTTTTCTTCCTAATAATAAGAATCCTATCACATGAAACCTCTACGCAATTAAGGCTTAGTGTTTCAGGCTTTGTTGCATTAATAATAGTTGGCTCTAGTTAGAGTTATAGCAAAGAATTAGAGGAGACTGCACATTATATATAAACAGTTCAGAAATCATGTCAAGCTCCGTCGACCTGTGGTATCGTTGTTGCGAATTTGTGCTATATTCAATGCAGTTATTGCAACACTGTCCTAGTGGTAAGGCCACCTGAAAAAAGAAATACATATGATCGTTATAATTTCACTTCATATTCGTTTCTTTAGGTTGTGATACTACCATGCATTTGTTATTTCTACTGTGATCATATCATGTATTTACTATTTCTATTTTTCTTTACTTTATATATACAATATTTCCATAATCAAGGAACTTGTATTCTCAAAAGACTGTATACAATAGTAAGAACCACTAAAACACATTTTTCACTTTAGTGTTTTATTGGGCCCCATTAGTGTATACAACTTTTTTTTATTTTTCTTTTTTATGTATACAATGAAGAGTTTCTATTAGTGGGTTTAGTTGTGGTTTAGCAGTAAATAATTGAGTTTTTATACTCTGTTTTTTTTCAAGTTTGATTTTCAGCCAATAATATTCTTTCATTTATCCTGGAGATTTCATACATCGATCCAGATTCAATTTCCTAGTAATAGTATATTTACTTCACACTTGGGAGTTTTCTTATATTAACCCAAGTTTGACTTCTAGGTAATGGTGCTCTTACATCTTAACTAAAAATAAGATAATTCTCTTGCGTCTCTTCTAAAAATCCTCCTTTAAAGACATGCCCCAGAAACTCAATACAACTAGAAAACTTTGTGGTGAACCATATTGTGTTTTCAAAGACAATGCAACAATTTGTACATTTAGTTCACATAAATCTGATTGCAAAATCATTATGCATTGAAGTAGTCATGGGGGCATTGCATTTGTTACGTTGCATTGATATGTATGAGAAAACTGTGATTTTGATTTGGTTTGAACTAACAACGATTATTTTCAAGGAAGGTGAATGTCCTCCGAAGTAGTTTATTGGAGATTGTTCCAGTGCAGTCATTGCACTAGTCTTCTATCATATAACATGGGTTGATTATTTCAGCCATCAACACCTCTGGAGGTTGAGAAAAGTTTTAATGAAAATGTATATCCATTCGTTTTCAATATCTTCTAGATAATATGGCTCTCCAAATGATGATAAGGAAGCATCAACATACATTCAAGAAGTACCATACCTATACATAAAAATAATATCTACTACATATTTAAATTTGATTTGCAACCACTGATTTTAACAACTCTCAGCAAGTGGCAGCAACAGGGGCTGCCAAAGTCACTGTCAAATCTCTAACAACCCCAGAAATATCTCTCAGGGTGTAATGAGGGACTTGACACTATTCAATGGTCATTCTGGTGGTTGGACAGATGGGCGCAGATCCAAGTAGCATATGATTGTTTTATAATTTTTTTAAGAGCTACAAGTATGTCGATAGGAAAATATTGTTTTATATTGGGTAGATCTTCCTTTTCCCAAGCCTCTTAAAATCTTTATATTCATATTTATAAATAAATTATATCAATTAAGATTAACCTAAATAATTGTGAAATGGAGTGTTATCCTCCCCAACCTAAATTTTATTCTTATAAGTGGCATATTCATCTCATAGTAAATATATTGTTATATCCCTCTCTCTTTATATGTGTGTGTGTGTGATGATGATGATTATGATAAAAAAATGAGAGAGAAATAACACAATAAGAAATCATGAACTTAGAGCCAATATTTATCCTAGAAACCCTTACTCGGAGAACTAGCACCTCCATAGATATACATTATTCTTGGCGAAACCAGCCAAGCCAGACCAACACCAACCACTTGAGGCTACTTGAAGATTATTACAATGGAGTATCTCAAGCCATTAAATAGGATTCATAAATTACAACCTAAATTCCTTTACCAAAATTATATTACAATGAAAATACATGCATGGAGTGGAGATAGTCAGATAGCCATGCGAAGACATGCATGGCCTCAAGATAGCCATGCGAATATATGTATGGAGTGGGGATAGTCATGTGAAGACATGCATGGACATGCATATCCATGTAAATACATGCATGGTGTGGAGATAGCCTTGATATCACGTGCAAAGAATCACATCAAATACCATGGGTTACCCAATATCATGGGCCCATAAACCACTAATGGTAAACCCAACAATGACTGAATCAATGACTCTATGATTAAACCAACATTACCCCCTTTAAAATTGACTTGGGATAAACACCCATTCCCCTCAAAGTTTATAAAATAGGTATGAATAATACAACATTCCCCCCTATCACCTAGGTCTACGTCTAGACTTTATACCGATGGAGCATGAAACTAGGGATACACATGCCTAAATAGGTCTTATAGATAAATGCCCATTTACATCCGATAAAATCCAACTCCATAAAAATAATTACAATTGTATGCATGAGCAAGCGATGCTAAGAAACATCAACCTATTTCATTACAAACTTCCCTCTTACTCCTAATACAATTACATAGAACAAGTACTTATCTTACCATTGTATGCCCGAGCACGTGATGCAAGAAGCATCTACCATTTTCTTTACCAACATCTCTCCTTGCTCCAAATACAGTGAGCCAAAGAACTCATTCATTGAGTACTTCTTTCTTAATGCACTTCCCCCTATGCTCCAAGCCAGTCCACTAACCACTTGAGGCTACTTGAGGCTTCTTACAATGGAGTATCTCAAGCCATTAAATAGGCTTCATCAATTACAACCCTAGTTCATTCACCAAAATTAGATTACAATGCAAAGACATGCATGGAGTGGAGATAGCCATGCAAAGACATGCATGGAGTGGAAATAGTCATGGGAAGACATGCATGGACATGCATAGCCATGCAAAAACATGCATGGTGTGGAGATAGCCATGCAATGGCATGCAAAGAATCACATCAAATACCATGGATTACCCAATATCATGAGCCCATAAACCACTAACCGTAAACCCAACAATGACCAAATCAATAAATCTATGACCCAGTCAAAATTAACCCAACAAATTAACATCTATTAATACCAATTTAACTTAATCATAAAACTAATTTAATCTTCTAAAGTTTTTACTTTCATATAAAATCACTAAAATTATGAAAAATCAAACAATATGAAACCAATTAAATAATAATTTGAATAAAATTCATCAAAATTTCTTTTTTAAAATTTCAATAGCTATTAACAATCCTAAAATGCTTTTACAACTATTAAAATTTAAAATTATAAAGATAATAAATTTAAATTATAAAAATCTTAGCTTTTAGATTTTTGTTTTAATTCTAAAATTCTTTTACAACTATTAAAATTTAAAATTATAAAAATCTTAACTTTTTAAAATTTTGTTTTAATTGTAATTATTAATTTTTTCGTTTTTTCATTTACTTGAAATTACATTTCTCTATTTTCCTTTTATAAAGTAATTCAACCATTTTCATCATTGCCTTTACCTGAAATTACATTTCCTTTTATTACTTTATAAACTAATTCAATTCCATTAAAAAAAAAATCAAAATAAATATAACTTTGAGATAGTCACTAAACATATTTTATTTCACATGATTTCCTCTTCTTAATACCCCGTTTTTTAAACTAGGAAAAACCACCATAAGGTTCAAACAAGTGAATTTGTGTTTATATAGTAAAACAAAATTTTGGTGGTGATGGCGTAGTGTAAATGTTCAACCTTTTGGAGTTTTTATAGACATATTTTTTAATCAATTTCTACTGAAATCTAGTCAAAATTTGTTGGAACTTGAGATTTGAGTGATTGAGTCTGTATAATTAGAGTGCTCTGAGGGTTTTTCATGGTGTTGAATCTATTTCTACGTTCAAAATTAAATTTAAACAACAAAAAATGGAGATTTCACCAAGATCTATTTCGTCGAATTCCAGTGAAAAAGTTCAAAAATTTGAATATTTAGACAATGCCTATCGGTGATTAGTTCCTTTCCAAGTAATCCATATATTTCAAAAGTTCAACTACTTTAGATTACTTGCTTAAAATCTATAATGTTGTGTGTATATATATATATATATATATATATATATAAAATAAAATTTTTGAATTTTAGATTTTGTATGTTTAATGTTTTATTAGTTGAGATATTGTGTAGTGTCTTAGTTTTGATTTCCAAATTAGAAATGTATGAGTCTAGATCCATTTAACTCAAATCTCTTGAGGTGCAAACATTTCCTCAAGTTTTACACTCTAAAAAAGGTTTGCACCTCTAAAGATTCGATCCCTCTTGACCCTTGACAGATTCGAAGTTAAATGGATCTAGGCTGGTTATTATTCATTCAATATATATATAATGAAGCTGACATAATTTTTTTATTATTTATTAATATTATTTTAATGCGTTATGTTACATGCACCATACTGGGTTGTAGAGTGCCTCTCAACACAATAATTGTGTAGATGATGAAACACTAATGGTCAAGCAATGTAATATGTAAATATTGTACATTGAAAGCTAATAATAAAAATATATCACCCGCTACAGATGGGGAAAGAAAAGAAAATGAGGGGCTATGATTCCACAAGAGATGAATGAAATGGGGCTTAAGGAGCTCAAAGGGACCAAAGAAAAATAATAATATTTTATTCGTAAGTTTAAGTCCCTTACTTGGGATTAGTTTCCAATGGAGTTACTTTGGCTTCTTATGGAGCCACATGGTGAGTTGTAAGCATTCATACATATTCCATAGTTTTTTGTTGTTGTCCATCATTCTTGGTCCTTTTTCCAATCATTCTACAAGAATTCTTGGGGAAAAGCCTATGCTGCCATAGCTGTAATAGAATGTTGGTTATATCTATTATGAAAATTATTTCACTCATGTGCATGAGGAAATTGTCATTGTGAAACTCCATTACAATTGAGAATTCTTAGAGTCCCCAACAAAGATATTTCTTGGCTGACTTGTGTTGGAGCCCTAGAGGGAAGTAAGATAGTTAGAGGGACTTCATGGGAGTGAAGGGGATCCCATCCCTTGGGTTGTGTAGGTTGAAGGGGAAAGAAAATTGGTGGATTGGAATTGTTGTGGGTGTTTACAACTTGTGAGTAATTGAGAAGAATGGGTGGTGTTTGAGGACTAAAGCCAACCATAAAAGAGAAATTGTCCTTGTGAAATCATAGCCTTAGCTCGGGGCTGACATGTTGTGGAAATATTAAGTGCAATAGAGCATATGGTTAGATGAAATGTCAGCCTACACCCAATTGGTGTCTTATTTTCATAAATATAAGTTCCATGGTAAATTATTTATCATGTTGAATTTAATGGTGTTATGTTATTAAGTGAATATTGTGTATATTATGGATTTGAATGTTGTTATATAGCATCTGCCTACACCCAATTGATGTCTTATTTTCATAAATATAAGCGTCATGGTAAATTATTTATCATGTTGAATTTAATGGTGTCATGTTATTAAGTGAATATTGTGTATATTATGGATTTATATATATAATTAATCATGTATGAATTAATTGTCTGTGCATCAGTTGCATTGTCTGGTTTGCATGCATAAGTCGTTTCATAATAGGATAATGAATTATGGTATCAGAGATTAAAAGGTATATTACAACCTAGACAGATGGATGGAAAATTGTGAAAAGGTATCAGAGTGAGATTTTAAGTTGGTGGAAGAAAATTTGAAGTGCCCTGTCATACCAATAGTGTACAAGGGTGGTTGGGTACGCTACACATTGTGATATTATAATTGGGCCTAGCACATGTCAAATATTTTCCCCTATTTTTCAAAGATAAAAACTAATTTACAAATATTAAACTCAAATATTTCATGTGTAACTACCTAGACCAAATCCTGATTATTCGAGACATGTTTTTTTTAATTTTATAATTTCCTACTCAAGAACTACATTACACATGGGCATGCACTAGAAATCATTGTTGTGTGTATGTGAGGGGTTTTGTTGTTGCATGAGCTAGACCCAGAGATAGAGCCATGTATAAGAAGCCATATTCATATCCAACTAGATTCATGTATCTATCCAATTTATATCCATGTATATATCTAGAGACATTTCCATTTATTTAGATCCAAAGTTGGAGCATTTGTGCAGAGCTAGAGCCATCTTCAGGTCTACCCACTTTATATTGGGTTCTATAAAGATGATAACAAGAGGGTAAAAGTAGTAGCTGCCAACCTCACTCTCACTCCCAGAAGCATCCAAATGCCCATGAAGAATGACAAAACACTAAAAACCCAATGAAATGAGCTTAGAAGGTTACTAACTTTCCCTTAACTAAACCAACAAAGAAAGATTCAAGAGGAGAATGTTGTTGGTGGTGGTGATGAGCCTTGTTGTTTTTTTCTTCGCTACTTAGGAGATAGAATATAAACCCTCCTTAACTATATTTTTTGTAATTTTGGTTGGCATCTCATATACTCATGGAATTTGAATCCCAATTCCCTATTGCATGTGCAATATTCAAGTTCCATTTCACTTTGTTTTTTCTCCAAAGTGTTGGAAGATTAGTTGTCATTGATGTCAAACCATGGCCAAAAGTATGCAGAAGAACGCGCAGGAGGAAAGAAACGCTCATGAGAAATAGCATTGCAGAAATCACGCAGAAGCCAGAGCGCAATGCAGACATATATCCTTTGTAAAGGATCATGGAATCATGATTGTTAGATCAAGATCTATTTAAGCAAGAGTTGTCAGATCTAATTGAAAACTTTTGGGTATAACCAGATCCATTATATCGAACTGATAGATCATCAGTCGTTGATGAAATCCAAGCAAGAGATAGAAATCTTCGAGACTCCGGAACTTCTCCACTTCGAATATTATTGGAGACAAGGCGGAGGCATTAAATCCTAAAGTCGTGAAACCTCAAAATTCCACCAATTGTTATATCAAGGGAAGAATTTGGGAATAATGTGAGCCGTTAGGTCAGGAGTGGAAGGATACACTAGTAGAAAAAGACAAATTTATGACTGAAAAAATGACTAAAAATTGCATATAAATGACCAAGTTTAGTCACGTAACTACTAGTAGTATATTACCGGACATATATAACATGACCAAATATATGGCTAAAATATTTTAGTCATTTATTGGTTGTTTTGGTTGATTGTTTTGATAGTAAATTTAGTCATTGTTTTAGTCATTAATTGTTGTTCACTGGTCATTTATTTGGTCGTGGTAGTCCATTATTGTCGTCAACAAGTAGTAAATTTAGTCATTTGTATCATTTATTTCCGTCAACTAGTAGTATATTTAGTCATTGTAATCATCATTTTCCGTCAACGGGTAGTACATTTAGTCATTGTGATCATCATTTTCCATAAACTAGTAGTAAATTTAGTCATTGTAATCACCATTTTCTGTCAAATAGTAGTATATTTAGTTAGTTGGTCAAGCAAATCATCAATTCTTGGAAAAAGATACTTATTCTTTATGGTAACCTTATTAAGATGAATGAAATCAATACATATCCTTAAGGTTCCATCCTTCTTCTTCACAAAAAGAACCAAAGCTCCACAAGTTGACACACTTAGGTGTATATACCCCTTCTTCAAAAGTTCTTCCAGTTGCATCTACAACTCTTTTAGTTCTGGTGTGCTCATTCTGTAAGGTGTCTTAGACACTGGGAAAGCTCCTAGCACCAAATCAATAGAGAAATCAATGTCTCTTTTTGGTGGTAGTCTCAAAATTTCACTAAAAAATATTCAAAATCCCTCAAAACTGGATGATCTTCAATGCTTACCACTTTTTCTTTGGCTTCCTCCTCCATATGGGCTACAAACATCTGACATCCTTTCCTGGAGCTCTTCTTCAACTGCATAGCTGAAATATCTATAACAACTATAGCTCTTGAAATGCCTTGAATATTACCTTTCTTCCCTTCCTCATCAAGACATGTGATTGTCTTGTTGAAATAGTCTAGGAAAACATTATGTTTTCCAACCAATCCATGCCAATTATACAATCATATAAACCCAATGGTATGATTTTTACATCCACCTTTGTATTGAGTCCATTCATGTCTATCGGGCAATTTTTAACCAACTCATTGATTTTCCTCTTAGCCCCTGCAACTAACAAAACTAACCATGATTTATTATGCTTACTTATTTGCAAGTGAAATCCTTCAACAATGTTAGCATTTATGTAACTATGGATATCTCCAGAACCAATTAAAATTGCTATGGGATCATTGTTGATCTTACCTTCCACTTCAATCATGGGGGGTTGATACTCTTCCTGCTTATTATCCAAGGTTGCATAAATCCTTGGCATGTTTATGCCCATGTCTTCCATTGTTTAATCCTCCTGAATGTTGTGGACAATCCTCATTCTTTCTCCTTTGTGAGGGAAATCCCTATATAGATGATTTCCCTCACATCCCCAACATTGCACCAGTTGTTTCCTTGTCCTTTTTCCAAATGAATCTGTAGTCTTGTGTTCATTTTGTGCGACTTGCCCATGTCGATTCAATTGGAAATTATTCCTGAAAAAAGGTGGCTTAAAACCCTTCTACCTTTGATCCTTCTTGTCCTTCATCTTGTCATTCCAAGTTTTTTGGAAAACTAGTCTTCCTTTGCTCTGCTTATACAGATGCCTTGCTCTCCTTATGGTTTCTTCCAAGGTTTTAGGGTTATCATATTGAATCTTATCACTGTATAAAGAGGGTAACCCACTCATAAACCTTTGTATTTTGACCTTTTCATCCTTTATTAAGTCAACATACTTCAACAATTCAAAGAACCACTTCTCATATTCATCCATTGTCATGGTTCCCAACTTGAGTTCAAAGAACTCATTCATATTTCTTTCATAGTAATAGTTGGAAAAATATTTCTCTTGGAAATGTTCCTTTAATTGCCTCCATGAGATTCTTTTCTCATCAAGGTTCTTAGCTTTCTTAAGCTGATCCCACCACATGGTTGCCTTCCCTTGCAATGGTAGGTGGAAATTATAGCTTCTACCCGGGATGGGTAATCATGCAGTTGTAAATATTTCTTCATTTTCCGACAACCATGCCTCTACATATTCTCCTTTCTTGTGCTCACCATTGAAAGTTGGTGGCTTAATATTCTTGAGTTCACCCTACAAGATGTCTGCCTCAGGTCTTCTCCTTTTCCTCCGAACAGGAGACACACTTGGGCTACTCCCTGAACCTGAACTTGCATGATTTCTTCTAGTGGAATGCCTTGGATAATCATGGAATATACTCATGCTTCTTGACTTCATATCATTCCCATGATCATCTCCTTTTTTATGGGATCTTGATGTTGATACTTGTCTAGAACTAGATGCTTGTTTGGTGCCAGAGTCCTTGTTAACTTTCTTCAGTATCATATTTATTCTTTGAAGTATCTCTTCTCAAGCCTTCATGATCCTCTCATTATCATCCCTATAGATCTGCACTTATTTTTGCAGAATTATCATAGTTACAGTCCTTTGCCTATCTCTTCTCCCATTCAACTCAGTCTCAACATTACCCATGCTAGTATGTAGACCTCTAATTTCTTCTTCATGACTATAAAACCCTTTAGCATCCTCCATGTCTCTAGTTCTTATGTAGGAACTAAAGTCTGTTTTTCTGTAGCTCTAATTATGCAAGAATGTGCATGCAATAATTTGTTGTTAGCATTAATCATATTGAAAAATATTTAACAATTAGATTATAGGTCATTCTTCATTTTAAATTATGAATAATATTAATTCCCTACTCCCAATTAGGATTCCTTAAATGCATTGATTTTAGAAACAACTTTCCAATGTCTATCATCATGCCTCAATCTGAGTTTTGAGCGAATAGTTACAACAATTACAAGTTGCAATTTCCACTCTTTTGCTGCTACAAAATTCACTTTTGTCACTTTTGAAGAAAATATTATACCCAAATCAGAATTATGGGTTGTTATATGTCTTCTACTCCTCAATACCTTTCCAACGACTATTCGTTTTCTCCAATCCGGGCTCTGAGATGAAATTTATAGTGGAAAAAAAGTGAAGGTATATCCATTAGCACATGCAACATAGTAGCAATGCTCAACAATCATCCGATCATTTTTTATTAGATCTCCTCCTTTGATCTATCTTAATGGATTCACCGTGGATCTAATTCATATCTCTTCTTCATTTCAGGCTTTTGCATTCTCCAATTTACACCCCCTAGTTCTGACACACTCACTTTGCACTTATACTTAGATTCCTTACTATATTTAGAGGATCGTGGGTGGCAGACTCGCGAACTCATAGCCTATCTCCATACCTTACATGAACCTACCACCAACACTTAGATTCTTTTTCCTTTGCGGACTCGCAAACTCATAATCTTGTAACCTTCCTTTCATAAGTCCATCCAAGAAGTCTCAACACTTAACCATTTTTCCATATATGCAAAGTCGTGGACTCATAATCTTGTAACCTACCTCTCATAAGTTTGTCTGACAAGTCTCAACACTTAACCATTTTTCTACTTCTTACTGTGGTTTCTTAGGACTGATAGTTGGCCTGCCACATGGCTCCACATCACCTACCAACTTTCATCCCATCCAACATGTACCTTCCACCATGGTAGTACATGTCTTTCTTCTACCACATTAGCTGACACATGGCCTCCACGTCATGTCGACGTCATTGTACGGAAAAATACCCAATTTTTTCAATTTTTGTTTATGTTCAAAATTTCCAAAGAGGATCAATTATTCACATACCCATGAAATTTATCTCAATTTTATTGTAGTAATTTAATAAAACAAGTTGCAGACATACTCCATAATTAATTCTTTGTGAATTTTCACTTCATCATTCTGCTAACTCGACCCATCCAAGCTCAGCATTGAAAATTGGACTCTAATACCACTTTGTAATGTCCCCAGCCATGCAATCTAGGCCATTCCACAAAAAAATCTCCCTTTTTACAGCTTTGATAACATAATATAACATTCCCCAGCCCAACCAAGGGACATTATGGTGAGGAATACACATAAAATGAAACTTCTGCTAACTAAAGTAATTATTTTATTGTTGGCTGATTTCATGTAGCTTACACTACAAATTTAAAATAGATTTAGCTACTCTCTATAACCATAAAACATATGCATCTAAAGAATGCTAATAATCAACATGAAATGAAACTAAACCGCTCATTCCGGCATCATATATGTCATTCTCATTTACGCAAAGTTCATGCACAACAATAACACATGTAAATAACTCAACAACAAGATAAAACACTTATCTTTCAATAAGAATTTTACAACCATTTGCTTGGGACACGTTCCACCCAACCATAGACTGATTGTTACAAATATCTACAGGCATTGACCCCCAATATAAGTCTAGTAATCCACAAAAGAGGGTGGTCTCTCACGGTCCACTCACAGCTCATAAAACTCATAACCTAACTAATATTCTCCTACAACTATCCATATTTTTCTACCAACTCTCTTCCTTCTGACCTACCCAAACCAAGGAATGCACCATTTTTTTATTAGGGATAAGCCAAGGGATGTGCCATTCATTTACCAGGGTTAACCCAAGGAATGTGTCATTCATTTATTAGGGTCTCTCTGACATAGGTAGCTAGGAATCTCTCAGTTGAGAACTCAAGGGAAATTGCTACTAAGAAAAATACCAGCAACCCAACAACAAACACTTGTTGTTACAGTGGAACTCACTCCAAAGTTCATTCTTCAGGACTAACAACCTAGCTCTTCAATCTTCATCTCCAAAACGCTCCAAATACTTTCCAGCTTGCTCTAGAATTTGCTCTCCATGGTTGCACCAACTTCCAATCTCTTCTTCTTGCCCTCTCCTTTTCCTCATGCACACAAACTTCCTTTTTCCGAACTTTTTTCTTAACCCATATGAATTTCCTCCCTCTGGATTTCCTTTCTTGACTCACATTCTTCCCTAAGATGATTGTACTCAAGCCCCATGTTCCCAATAAATCTGGGATGTGACCACTCACAACCACCCTCTTACATGTATTCAATTCAATGATTGGCTTTGGGAACACTCAATCAAAAAATTGGAAGGTTCATATACAATTAGAAAGTTTAGGAAAATGGATTAAATTAATATACATGGGTATTTCCCCATTTGACCCCTCTTGGCCATTATCTTAGACCCTTCCCCCTCTTGTGGATTAATTCAACCCCCATCTCTTGTCCATGTCCCATTAGCAGCTGACATCACATTTTATTATTGAATCATAGAGATACAATTTTCATATTACATCACTTTGGTTGTAGCCACACATTATATCTACATAAGCATTAATTAAACTGGGGCTTATTGTGGGGATCACTACAACAAAATAGGTCATTGGAGCCTAGAATAGCGCCATATTTTAGTGTAAATTAGTGCATGAATTTGGTTGATTGGATGGCGCAAAACCCGACGCCAAACGATGTGTTCAGTTGGGCGCCACATTTAGCATTAGATTTAGCGCCTACTTTAGTTCCTAGTTTAGTGCCTAGGTTAGCACCCAAAATAGCGCCTAAATTGGTAGTTTTTCTCCCAATCATGCTTCATGTTTTTCTTCGGGTGTAGCATCGAAAATAGCTTTGAGTTTGGATTCCAAATTTATGCCAAGATTTACTTCCATTATTGCGTCTTTTTTTGCTTCTAAAATGACTTCTTTTTTTGTTGCTTCTAAAATTGCTTCGAAGTTTACTTCTATGTTTTCTACCTGAATTGCTTCTTTTTTTGCTCTGTAGGTAGCGCCAAGGTTTGCTTCCAAGATTTCTTCTGGTTTGGCTTCCATTGTTGCTTCCATTTTTTATACCAAAAATGATTCTTTTTTTGCTTCCAAAGTGCCACCAGGTTTAGCTCTTTAATTAGCACCGAGTTTTGCTTCCAGAATTGCCTCCTTGTTAGCTCCATGGTTTGCTTCCTTTTAGTTCCAAGGTTTACTTCCTTTTTAGTGCCTAGTTTTTCTTCCTTTTTAGGTCCAGTGTTTGCTTCCGTTTAATGTTGGGATTTTCTTCTTAATTAGCATCAAATGTTGCTTCTTGCTAAGCAACCAATTTAGCTTCCTACTTAGATCCAGAAATAGCTCCAAGTATGGCTTCAAATTTAATGTCGAGTTTTACTTCCATTTTAGAGATACATTTTTCTTCCATTTTAACAACTCATGTTGCGTCCTTTATAGATTCCATTTATTAATTTAACATTTTTTATTTCAATTTAATTAGTTAAATATATCATGCCTCTTTAAAAACTTATATTATTATAGAATAAGTGATATTGCATTTAAATTATTTTATATGATAGATTTTATAAAGAATTTTTAGGGAAATGGACATCCATAAAAACTAACAACATCATTATACATATTAAATCTCCATCTAAATGAAATCTACAACATACAGTATATACAAAATAACAAGATAATGATTATAACATTATCATCATCTATAATTAAAACAAGTTAGTCAAATATTCCAATATTAGATAAGTCTCATGTCAAACAACTTATATCTTTAATAGTAATAAGATCATCATCATATATAACTACAACAAGTGAAAGTCAAATATGATAGTAGATCAATAACATGTCAGAATGATAAATGGCCAATAGTCGACATAAGTCAAAATGATACATGTCCAAATGATATAAGTCAAAATGATAAATGATGTAACTCAAAATGATACATGTCAAAATGATACAACTCAATAATATCATACTACAGGTGAAAATGATACATATGATAGTAAACATGAAAAGAGACATCATAACAATATATCAGCAATGATCCATGATGGAGTCTATATGATCAATATCACTGGCTACTACCAACAATTAGCTCATCATCATCATCACTATCAGTATCATCATCAATGTGGTCATCATCATCGCCTGCCTCAGTTTCTTCTCCATATACCTCATCATCATCATCTACCATGTCTGTATCAGACCCATTATAATCTGGATCTATCTCATGAGGATCAACTGGATCTTCTAGAAGACCCATGTTCTACATAAAAAAACATTCAAAATGAGAAGTTATTATTTATTTCATGCAATATTTAATTTTTGTATTATATTTATAATATTACAACATATGAAATGAAACCTTAATCATATCACATCATATCAAAGTGCACATACCATATTAAAATTTGAAATAAGTCACAGATAAAATGTCATTCCAATAAATGTTAGTAAATATCATAAAAAAAATTGTTATACATTATAACTATCAACTGTAAATTCTATTACATAACTGTAAGTTCCAACCCTCTCCATTTTGTGCTATATATGATTATTTTTTCCTATAAAATCCTTTGAGAGTTAACATGTCTATATATCTTCTTCTCTTATATTTCACAAATGAATATTTTTATAGGACATTTTGGCACTATAATATGTTTCAAAATTCCTTTGAGAATTAACTAGTTTATAGGTAATTATAAAGATTCTCTCTATACTTATTCAACTAGACCACATCCAAATGTCAATCCTTCCAAATAAAAAAATGAATACATTAAGCCTTAAAGGGATGAAAATTATGACATAAATCTAATAAAAAGTGTCAAGGTGTATTTCCTTACTTTGACTTTCCATTCCATGCCATGTCATGCCCTACCATTCCATGTCTTTCCTTGCCTTTCTATGCCATGCCATGCCTTGCCTTTGCATGCCTTTCCATGATATGCCTTGCATCGCCTTGCCTTGTCATGCATTGTCTTTCCTTACCATGCCATGCCATTCCTTTCCTTTCCATGCCTTGAATTTCCATGCCATGCCATGTCATGCCTTGCCTTTGCATGCCTTGTCATGCCATGCCTTGCATTTCCTTGTCTTTCCATGCCATGCATAGCCTTTCCTTTCCATGCCATGTCATGCCTTTCCTTTGCATGCCTTGCAATGCCATGGCTTGCATTCACTTTCCATGCCTTGTATTTATATACCATTCCTTTCCATGCCATGCATTTCCATGCCTTTCCTTGCCATGTCATACCATGTCATTCCTTTCCTTTGCATGCCTTTCCATGCCATGCCTTGCATTGCCTTGACTTTCCATGCCATGCATTTCCTTGCCTTTCCATGCCATTACATGCCTTTCCTTTGCATGCCTTGCCTTGCTATTCCTTGCCTTGCCATGCCATGCCTTGCCTTTGCATGCCTTGCATTGTATTGCCTTGCATGCCTTGCCATGCCTTTCCTTTGCATTCCTTTCCTTCCCATGCCATGTCATTCCATGTCATGTCTTGCTGTGGTATGGTATGCCTTTCCATGCCATGTCTTTCCATGCCATGTCTTGCATTCACTTGACATGCCTTGTATTTCCATACCATGCCTTGCCATGCAATTCCTTTCCATGACTTTTCGTTCCATGCCATATCATGCCTTTCCATACCATGCCTTTCCATGCCATGTCATGCAATTCCATGCCATGCCATGCATTGCCATACCATGCATTGAATTTCCATGCCATGCCTTTCCATGCCATTCCTTTCCATACCATTCCATGTCATGCCATGCCTTTCCATGACCTACCATGCCATGCCATGCCATGCCATACCATGTCTTTCCCTTCCCTGCCATGCCATGCCATACCATGCATTGCCTTGCGTTGCCTTTCCATTCCATCCCATGCCATTCCTTGCCTTTGCATGCCTTTCCATTCCATGCATTGCCATGCCATGGTATGGTATGCCTTGCATTTCCTTGGTATGGTATGGTATGTTATGGTATGCATTGCATTTCCTTTCCATGCCTTGACTTGCCATGCCTTGCCTTTCTATGTTATGGTGTGTCTTTCCATGCCATGCCTTTCCATACCATGCCTTGCATTCACTTTCCATGCCTTGTCTTTCCATACCACGTCTTTCCATACCATGCATTTTCATGTCATGCCATGCCTTGCCTTTCCATGCCATGCCATGTCATGCCTTGCCATTCCATGCCTTGCATTGTCTTGTCTTGACATGCCTTGCCTTGCCATGCCATGCATTTATTTGCCTTTCCATGCCATGAGATGCCTTGTCTTTTCATGTCTTGCCTTTCCATGCCTTTCCTTTTGTTGATATTGAGAGGGGGGTGAATCAGTATAAAGTACAATTTAAAAACATTTTTCAACTTATACTTAAACCATTCAATTATATCCAATGAGCAATTAACAATAGAATAAGAGTTACACCAATACACCACAATACACCATGCACAATATATGAGAAATAATCAATAG
>SNQJ01S0030636.1:163135-186103 GCA_010110895.2 Picea sitchensis | reverse complement strand
GAAGGCCTTTTTGAATGGTTGGTCATGCCCTTTGGTCTGACAAATGCTCCAGCCACTTTCATGAGGATGATGGATGATATCCTGTGACCATTCACCAATACTTTTGTAGTGGTGTATCTTGATGACATTCTCATTTACAACAACACTTGGGCCGAACACTTGTAGCATATTCAGCAGGTTCTGCACACCCTGCGGCAGCACAAGCTATACGCCAACTTGGAAAAATGCTCCTTCGGCATGGATAGGATACAATACCTAGGCTACATCATTGATCAACATGGAATACATGTGGATCCAGCCAAGATCCAAGTCATCCGTGACTGGCCATCCCCAACCACACTCAATGAGCTTAGGAGCTTCTTGGGCCTTGCCAATTTCTATCGCAAGTTTGTGTTGGGATTCTCCCATATTGCATGGGCCCTCGGCCAAATAACCAGGGGTGGATGTAAGGCTAAATTTGCATGGGGTCGGCCCCAACAACAAGCATTGGATGATTTGAAGAAGTGCTTGTGCTCAGCCCCAGTACTTTCACTACCAGAGTTGTAGCAGCCCTTTGAGATTGAGAATGATGCTTCAGACTATGTTGTGGGTGTCGTTCTCACGCAGCACGGCCACACCGTGGCCTATCATAGTGCGACATTATCAGATGTTGTTCGTAAGTACCCTACTTACGATAAAGAAATGTACTCCAATGTGAAAGCCTGCCGCCAGTGGAGACATTACATTCTTGGGAGGGAGACAGTCATCCACATTGATCATAAGCCACTATAGTTCATGCAGACACAAGGAAAATTGCAGAATGACCACCATCAAAAGTGGTCCACATACTTGTAGCATTTCCACCTCAACATCAAGTATAAAATGGGAAGCACCAACCACGTCGTTGATTGCCTCAGTATACCACCAGTCACGACACTCACCACAGTTCGAGACTCCTTTGTCTATGAGACATCTGGATGGCCCCAACTCTATGAGATAGACCTGGACTTCGCCACCACCTACCAAATGTTGGGTGCAAAGGCAGTTGTCAATAATTTCCATCTTCAGGATGGGTTATTGTGTCATCTAGGCCATATATGCGTTCCCTCAAGTGAGCGAGAGAAGCTAATCTAGGAAGCCCACTACAGCCGGGTGGCAGGACACTTCGGCATCAAAAAGACAATGGCGATGCTATAAAAACATTTCTACTGGTCGAAACTTCGACAGGAGATCAACAAGTATATCAAGTCTTTCACTACCTGCGCTATTGCCAAACCAACCACTAAGAAATAGGGCATGTACACCATTCTTCCTACTCCTGAAAGACCATGGGAATCCATCTCAATGGACTACATGTTGGGCCTCCCATCCACTAAGCGGGGAAATGATTGTGTTTTTGTGGTTGTTGATCGCTTTTATAAGATGGCAATTCTGGTTGCTTGCAAGAAGAGCATCACAGTAGAATCCACTGCCAAGCTCTTCTTTGAATGAGTCTGGGTACATTTTGGAATCTCACAAACCATTGTCTCAGATCGGGACAATTAATTTCTCAACACATTCTGGTCGAGCCTCTCGTCACTGCTGGACACCAAGCTCACCAAATCCACGGCCTTCCACCCCTAGATAGATGGCCAAACAAAGGTCATAAATCGAAGGATCGTGCATATCCTGTGCATGTATAGTTCCAAGTACCCTCGCACATGGGATGAGAGTCTTCCCTATGTGCAACATAGCTACAATCGAGCCCTGCATAGCTCAACCTGCCACAGCCCCTTTCAGGTGGGCTTGGGTTTCCAACCATTGGGTCCCATAGATGTTGCACTTCCCCTTGCGGTCACCTCGATCGACTCCTCTCCTACTCCAACTAAGGCTGACAAAGCCACCTGGTTCATTGAGAGGATCCAACACATCTGCCAACAGGTTCAGGATATCCTGCAGAAGTCCAATGACAAGTACAAGAAGCACCATGATCAACATCAGGTTCCACATAAGTTTCAGGTGGGTGAAAAAGTTTGGTTGCATTTGTAGAAAGAACACCTTATAGGACCCTATCGAAAGCTTCACCCACTCTGTTATGGGTCGTACACCATCACCAAGGCTGTGGGGGATAATTATTTTGCACTCAACATTCCTCCTTTCCTTGGCTTGCCCCCAGTGTTCAACGTGGACCTCCTTTGGCCTTATTTCTCACCATTATTGGACACCTCAGACGTAGTAGAACAGTTGACACCAAAAGAGCTCAACCCTGACTGCATACAACAAGAATCCATTGATCATATTGTGGACACACAGATCAAGGGCACTTGACAACAAAGGATCCATCTTTATCGAGTTGTCAAAGCAAGGTCGCTCCTGCACCAAGGCAAGTGGCTCACCCGACGCCAAATTCAGCAGAAATTTTCACATCTGATGGGGGAAGTCAACGCAATGGAGACCATCGCTTCCTAAGTATGGAGGATTGATCCAGGTGGATATCGGTGGCCACCCAACTTTTCTAGCTGGCTCAAAACAGCTTTCTAGCAATTTTTATAATTTACTATTTTTAGCAGTTTTTCGAGTCCTGAACTTCTAGAGCCGTTTTGAGGCCCTAAACGACGTTTTTTGGGGTATGTTGTGAATATATATGTTTGTGCAATTGTTGTAGTCCTCGGATAGATCTTTCCAACAGGCTATCATATGCCTAAAACGGAGAATGTATGCAAAAGTTACGACCCCAGGAAGTTGATGTACTGACTTACCCAAACTGGGCCCACATGACTTTTGGCACTTCATCTCCTAGGGTTAGGTTTTTTTATGTTTAGGGTTTTTGAACTACTGTTTATTGTAAAAATGCCTTGAGAGGCTCATTGTAATCATCTTCTTGCGAATGAGAATAGTCGTCACATCTCTTGTCAGAGATAAGCTGCCACCATTCCAGCAAGCTTGTTTTCCGCTACATTTTACAATTTCAGCTTATTTCCTTATTGAATAGAAAACCAGTTTTACTGTATCTCTATTATTTTGTGTTAAGCATTTGGTAATAATCTGTAGTCATTTCGTTCTTCTCATAAAATCTAGATCAGTGGTATCAGAGTGGTCTGCTCCTTGTCATCTTAATGCATGTCCCCAACGAGGTCGGAGTACAAAGATTTGGGTCTCGAGCTTGTTTCTCTTGAGGACAAAAGCTCTTGCACACCTAAGCGACCTCTCATGGAAGGAGAAAAGAAAGATGATGGGACAGGATATCCTTTCAAACGTTTGATTGAGGAATCCCTCATGCAACAAAGGAACGAGATGATGGATAATTTCGCGCAAATCCTTTGGCGACTACCAACAGGCGACGCATCTTCTTCGAGCGGAGGCACCGCCCCCTTCAAGATACAAATAAACTTTGATATTCCTGTATTTGAAGGTCAGAGAGAAGCAGATGTTGTAGACAAGTGGTTGAATCTACTAGAAGGGTATTTCTCTGTCCATAACTTTTCGAATAGAGAAAATATTACTTTTGCGCTCCTCAAAGCAGTTCCCCATGTCAAATATTGGTGGGACACTTTTTGTGAGCAAAAGGAAACAAAGGAACCCTCATTATTTACAGTCACAGCCACCTGGGAATCCTTCAGGGATGTTATTAAGAAACAATACTACCCTGTCGGAAGTTATGACCACTTTTATACCAAATGGACCACACTGTGGCAAGAAAGAGACTAAGCAGTGCCAGATATCACAAATATCTTCCATACCTTGCACACCAATCTAGGTATCAATGATTCGGAGAGACATCTGGTGCTCAAGTATCGCGGTGCTCTGCATAGATACATCCAGACCGAAATGGAATTTTTGGACATCTCATCCTTGGGCGCAGCCTACCGATCTGTCGTCAAAATCGAGTAGAAGCTCAAACAAAAGATGCGACAATTTGGTTCGGGGAACCCCTCACAATAAAATCCATGAAAGGGTGGACCCAACCCACAAAACAAAGGACAGAGCAAAGATGGATAGTATCAGGACAACTAGTCCAAGACGCAAGCAAAGAAGGACATCGGAAAGGCAAATAAAGATACCGGGAAGTGGTGGGACTTCCATAAGAGCCCTTGGAATAACACTGCTAACTACCGCTCAAAGCAGACGCTGGTGGCTGAAGTGGAAGCCTCTGAATCAAATGCAGGTTCTGACTCTGATTCAGAACCATAAAAGGGAAGACGGATCATTGATACGGAACCCAGTGCCACCATTGCTACCACCAAGCTCCAACATGGTGAACTAGACGAGCCAGAAGAAGGAGAGTGCCTCTTCCATTCACAAATGTGGGTAAAAGGCACCCCACTACACTTCATCATTGATAGTGGTAGCCAGAAGAGCCTCATCTCAGTAGAGGTCATCAAGCGGCTCGCCCTACCGACAATGTTGCACCCACAACACTACACCATTGGATGACTCCTCCAAGGAAGCGATCTCCGCGTTAGCCAACAGTGTCGACTGTCGTACGACATTAAGCCCTTCAAAGATGAGGTATTGTGTGATGTTGCTCCTCTCGAAGTTTGTCATGTTCTTTTGGGCCAACTTTATTTATGGAAATGTCATGTTGTATATGAGTCTAGGCCTCATAGTGTTATTATTACTTTGAACAGGAAATTGTACAGGATACCCGAGGTTGTCCCACCTAGTGTTATTTCCTTGATCTCTGTTAAGCAATGTAGGAAGGTCATCTCTCAGATGGGGAATTTTTTCTTCTTCGTGATTCTCTCTCAGAATGAGAGAAAAATCACAGCCACATCCTGGGTCTCTGCGGCCAACCTTTCCACACAGCAGAAGCAAGTAGATAAGGTCGTGGAAGAATACTCGGATATCTTCTCCTCAACTACCGAGGTACCTCTGCACTGCCAGGTCAAGCACCCCATCGATCTAACCCCCGGCGCACCACTTCCCAATGGGCCAGTCTATCGTCGCTCTCTCTTAGAGAATGAACAGATCAAGTGATAGATCCAATAATTAATCCATAAGGGGCACATCCATCCTAGCTCATCACCTTGCAGGAGCTCAATCGTGCTGGTACAGAAGAAAGATGGAACCTGGCAACTTTGCATTGATTATCAGGCTCTGAATAAAATCATAGTCAAAAACTGATACCCGATTCCCCGAATTGACGACCTCCTTGATCAACTCATGGGGGCCAAATACTTCAGTAAGATTGATCTGAAGCCTGGCTACCACCAGGTCCCGATAGAACAGACAGATGTATGGAAGACCGCCTTCAAGTAAAAGGAAGGCCTCTTTGAATGGTTGGTCATGCCCTTTGGTCTGACAAATGCTTCAGCCACTTTCATGAGGATGATGGATGATATCCTGCAACCATTCACCAATAATTTTCTAGTGGTGTATCTTGATGACATTCTCATTTACAGCAACACTTGGGCCAAACACTTGCAGCATATTCAACAGGTTATGCACACCCTGCGGCAGAACAAGCTATACGCCAACTTGGAAAAATGCTCCTTCGGCATGGAAAGGGTACATTACCTAGGCTACATCATTGATCAACATGGAATACATGTGGATCCAGCAAAGATCCAAGTCATTCATGACTGGCCAGCCCCAACCACACTCATTGAGTTTCAGAGCTTCTTGGGCCTTGCCAATTTCTACCGCAAGTTTGTGTTGGGATTCTCCCATATTGCATGGGCCCTCAACCAAATAGCCAGGGGTGGTGGTAAGGAGAAATTTGTGTGGGTTCATCCCCAACAACAAGCGTTGGATGATTTGAAGTAGCGCTTGTGCTCAGCCCCAGTACTTTCACTACCAGACCTGCAACAGCCCTTTGATATTGAGACTGATGCTTCAGACTATGTTGTGGGTGTCGTTCTCACACATCACGACCACCCCATGTCCTATCATAGTGCGACACTATCAGATGTTGTCCATAATTACTCTACTTATGACAACGAAATGTACTCCATTGTGAAAACCTGTCGTCAGTGGAGACATTACATTCTTGGGAGGGAGACAATCATCCACACTGATCATAAGCCACTGCAGTTCATGTAGACACAAGGAAAATTGCAGAATGATCGCCATCAAAAGTGGTCCACATACTTGCAGCAATTCCACCTCAACATCAAGTATAAAATGGGAAGCACCAACCACGTCGTTGATTGCCTCAGCATACCACCAGTCGCGTCACTCACCACACTGCTAGACTCCTGCGGCCATGAGACCTATGGATGGCCCCAACTCTATGAGACAGACCTGGACTTCATCATCACCTACCAAATGTTGGGTGCAAAGGCAGTTGTCGATAATTTCCATCTTCAGGATGGGTTGTTGTGTTGTCTAGGCCATATATGTGTTCCCTCAAGTGAGAAAGTGAAGTTGATCTGGGAATCCCACTACAGTTAGGTGGCAGGACACTTTGGCGTCGAAAAGACAGTGGTGATGCCACAAAAACATTTCTATTGGCTGAAAAATCGAAGGGAGGTTAGCAAGTATATCAGGTCTTGCACTGCCTGCGTTATTGCCAAACCAACCACTAAGAAACAGGGCATGTACACCCCTCTTCCTACTCCTGACAGACCATGGGAATCCATCTCAATGGACTACATGTCGGGCCTCCCATCCACCAAGTGGGGAAATGACTATGTTTTTGTGGTTGTCGATCGCTTTTCTAAGATGGTGATTGTGGTTGCTTGCAAGAAGAGCATCACAGTAGAAGCCACTGCCAAGCTCTTCTTTGAACGAGTCTGGGTACATTTTGGAATCCCACAAACCATTGTCTCAGATCGGGACAGATGATTTCTCAGCACATTCTGGTCAAGCCTCTGGTCACTGCTAGACACCGAGCTCACCAAATCCACGGCCTTCCACCCCCAGACAGATGGCCAAACTGAGGTCGTAAATCGAATGATCATGAATATCCTACAGATGTATAATTCCAAGCACCCTCACACATGGGATGAGAGTCTTCCCTATGTCCAACATAGCTACAACTAAGCCCTGCATAGCTCAACCTGCCACAGCCCCTTTCAGGTGGGGTTGGGATTCCAACCATTGGGTCCCATAGATGTTTCACTTCCCCTTGCGATCACCTCGACCGACTCCTCTCCTGCTCCAACTGAGGCTGACAAAGCCACCCGGTTCATTGAGAGGATCCAACACATCCACCAACAGGTTCAAGATATTCTACAGAAGTCAAATGACAAGTACAAGCAGCGCCATGATCAACATCAGGTTCCACATAAGTTTCAGGTGGGCGAAAAAGTTTGGTTGCATTTGCAGAAAGAACGCCTTACAGGACCCTATCGAAAGCTTCACCTACTTCATTATGGGTCTTACACCATCACCAAGGCTATGGGGGATAATTCTTTTGCGCTCAACATTCCTCCTTTCCTTGGCCTACACCCAGTGTTCAATGTGGACCTCCTTCAGCCTTATTTCCCAGCATTATTGGACACCTCAGACGTAGCAGAACAGTTGACACCAACAGAGCTCAACCCCGACTACATACAATAGGCATCCATTAATCAGATTGTGGATGCACAGATCAAGGGCACTCGAGAACAAAGGATCCATCTTTATCGAGTCGTCAAAGCAGGGCAGCTCCTGCACCAAGGAAAGTGGCTCACCCGTGGCCAAATTCAGCAGAAATTTCCTCATCTGATGGGGGAACTCAACACAATGGAGACCATTTCTTCCTAAGGATGAAGGATTGATCCAGGTGGATATCGGTGGCCACCCACCTTTTCTAGCTGGCTCAAAACAACTTTCTAGCAATTTTGATCATTTACTATTTTTAGCAGTTTTTCGGGTCCTAAAATTCCGGAGCCGTTTTGAGGCCCTAAACGACGTTTTTTGGGGTATGATGCGGTTTCAAAAGTTCATCATGACATTTTGCGAAACTATTGTAGTCCTCCGATAGATATTTCCAATGGGCTATCATACACCTAAAACGAAGATCGTATGCAAAAGTTACAACCCCGGGAAGTTGTGGTACTGACTTACCCAAACGAGGCCCACATGACTTTTGGCGCTTCATCTCGTAGGGTTAGGTTTTTGGATGTTTAGGGTTTTTGAAAATCCTGTTTATTGTAAAAAGGCCTTGAGAGCCTCATTGTAATAATCTTCTTGTGAATGAGCATAGCCGTCACATCTCTTCTCAGAGATAAATCGTCACCATTCCAGCAAGCTTGTTTTCCACTGCATTTTACAGTTTCAGCTTATTTCCTTATTGAATAGAAAACCAGTTTTACTGTATCTCTGTTATTCTGTGTTAAGCATCTGGTAATAATCTGTAGTCATTTTGTTTTGCTCATAAAATCTGGATCATTTCCCTAGCAGACTCTAGTTTGGATTTCTTTTTAATGGCGTCAGTTCTCGGAGTGACCAATGAGGGAACCACTTTTCCAGGGGAACCTTTTGTTTTTCCTTCTTACGAAAACATTGGTCCTTTTCACATCGCTACTTTGAGCCTTCCAGGTCTCACAATTGGATTACTAGTATGGTTGTCTTCCATTCAAGTAATCTTGAATGCAGTCAGTGATTCATTTGTAAGCACTTCCCCCCAAGAACATCAACCTCATGTTGATCCTTCACCTTCTTCACCAGTAAGATCTTCTTCGCCTTCTTCACTTGAAAGGTATTCTTCTATTTCATCTTCTTCGCTGAGTGAAATATATAAAGCTAGTAACTCAGTGGATAAGAAGAAGAAGAAACGAAAGAATAAGAAGAAGAAAAATAAACAAGGGTCCAAACTTCCAACCACTGCCAGACATGTTGGAAAGAAACTAGTTACTGTTAATAGTGCTGGGAGTGTTGATGGTACCAAGATCACCCAAACAACTCGTAAGCCCAAGTACCCTTGCAGGCTTTGTAAGGGTATCCATCTTCTTAAGGATTTCCCTGGTCTATCCAAGGTTATAGAAGCATGGTCTACACACCCTCTCCAACCCATATCGTCAAACTCTGAACAACATGTTGATGACCTCCCGTCAACTAGTCAAGATATCGTTGGGAAAAAGAAAAGTAGAGTCAAATTCCCATGTATGTTATGCAAAGGGAGTCATCTAACTCACCTTTTCCCTCGTATGGATGAAGCCTCAAAATTAATCGAAGAAATGACTGTTTCACAGCCCCAACTTCCAGCTGCTTATCGCAAGATTACTCTCGACCCATTTGTAGTTGATGTAATGATCAACCCGTCCCCTTCATCGGTTAGTCTGATTGATCATGTGGTCAATCTGGTCATGTCCTTAGTTGAACCAGTTGACAAAGTGGTCGATTTGATCCCATCCTCGGTCGATCCCACTCTCCCGTTTGGGAGTGCAACCCAAGTGGTTGATCTAATCCCATCCTCAGTCGATCCCACTCTCCCGCTAGAGAGTGAAACCCAATCGGTTGATCCCTTTCCACCCGTCGACCCTATTCTCCCCTTAGAGAATGAAACTCAAGTGGTCGATCTAATCTCATCATCGGTTGATCCTACTCTCCCGCTAGAGAGTAAACCCAATACTACCCACGTTTCTCTTGTTGATACAGACACTACCATGCTGGGGGGCATTCCTCCTTCTCCCGTGGAACCCCCTCCAAGTAATGAGTCCATCCTTTTTAATTGGGGTGTGCTAACTAAACCTTGTCTTTAGTCTCACACTCCTTTCAAGATTACAGTACAATTTTGTGGTTCCGACGTTCCTCAGACGTTGATAGATGAAGGCTCGTCCGTTAGTATTTTTTCCTCTCTTGCTTGGCAAGCTTTGGGTTATCCTCAGCTTGTGTTGGTTACCCAGACTCTTTTTTCTTTTAACAGAAGAACCAGTCACCCTTTAGGGATCCTTCCCCAGTTTCCCATAACTTTGGGAGGGAAAACTGTCTTTTTTGATGTCATGGTAGTCCAAGACCCCTTGTATTTTGCTTTGCTCCTTGGGCGGGATTATGTCTATGCCATGAAAGATATTGTGTCCACTCTTTTTCATGTGATATCTTTCCCTCACGATGGAAGAATTGTGACTATTGACAACTTTTGTTCATCGGTCCTAACTGGATGACCTCCCTAAATGGTTCTTATATGCAAACGGTATCACCCATGCCACAGGTCAATTATGTGGCATTGTCTCCGATGAATTCAAATTCTAATGACTTAGATCCAGTAGTTGACATGGTGATCTCTTTGATAGGGTATTTAGAGCTTGATCTCCTTGTCCCCGTCGTGACCCTCGACATGGTGTCCTTCCAGAGTGTGTTTCTTTCATCCAGTGAAGATCTCTTGGAAGGCATGACCGAGTTTTGTCCCTTGACATGGTGTCCTTCCGGAGAATTATCCTCTTGGAATCCATGATCAAGAAGAGAGTCATTGAGCATGATTTTCTGATTTCAAGCTCATTAAAAAATGAAACCAACCTTGAGCAAGGTTTTCTGATTTCAAGCTTGTTAAAAAATGAAACCAGTTGTGAGGATATTTTTCCGTCTCTGTGGAAACCTCATTAAAAAATGAAATGGAGGTTATGAGCATAGTTCATGTTTCTGTTTCAATCTCATTAAACAATGAAACAAAGGTCTAGGGATTGAACCTGGATTCTCAAGCATAGTTCTTGTTCCTGTGTCAAGCTCGTTCAAAAAATGAAACAGATTGTTCCCCCTCTCTGTTTGAGTCAAGTCCTTCATAGTATTTGAAGTTTCATTTCATTCTCCTTTACAGTTGGATGAAATGAAGCTTGGGGGGAATTTGCTTCCAGCCTCTGGACTTCATGCTAAAGTTGAGACGCTAGTTTCTTAAAATGGGGGCTAAGTACCAACCATCCTCGTGTTATGCATTGGGAAGTTTGGGAAGTTCAAGCATAGTTTTCTATGGTTCAAGCTTGTGTAAAAATGAAACCACCTAACTCAATCATAGTTTCCTTTGGTTCAAGCTTGTGTAAAAATGAAACCATGTCCAAGCATAGTTTTGGTTAATTCTTAAGCTTGTGTAAAAATAAAATCTATCCCAAGCATAGTTTTGTTTTGTTTTAAAGCTTGCGTAAAAATGAAAAAAATCACGAGCTTAGTCTTTGTTCTTTCTTATGCTAGTAAATACATGAGAATAAGTTACCGAGCTTAGTCTTTGTTCTTTCTCATGCTCGTAAATTGATGAGAATGTAACCGAGTAAACGTTTATCACTTTTTCAGGCTCGTAAAGGTTATACAAAAAAGGAACCCCCTGGAGTTCCCTTTAAGCTCTTTTCAGACTCTCTAAACATGAAAAGATTGCCGAGCGATCTTGTTCTTTTCATGCTCATTAAAATATTAGAAAACACGTTTGTTGAGCGACAATTTATCTCTTTTTTGGTCTCATCAGACTACTTTACGAAAAAGGACATTTTGGAGTTTTCTTTAAGTGTTTTTCAAACTCTCTAAACATGAAAAACCCCCGAGTTTTCTTTCTTTGGACTCATAAAAAAAACATCGAAAGGCCCATATGGGATCGAACCACTCCTTCTCAAGGTTCGTTAAACATACTCTGAAGGACTCATCCAAAGGATGAGCTTACATTACATGCATATGTTATCCTCCTCAAGCTTGTGTAAAAATAAAGAGGTACTCACCAGAAATGGTGGGGGGGAATTGGGAAAGAAATGTATCTAAACATGTATTCGATGGAAGAGTCACCTTTGAACATGACACACTTTCACTTGCTTTTTGTCTAGGTTGGAAAATCCGCTTGTCTCTTGATCATACCCCTTTCTAAGATTACAAATTGGTTTGTGATCCCTATTGTTGAGTCATTTTTTTCCAAGACATTTGTCGTGTCATCAATATGTTCAAAGAGAAGTTCAACCCAAAAAGCCTTCTATTGCGTCGGGCATTTATGCAGTCCTTAAGCCTTCTATTGCGTCGGGCATTTATGCAGTCCTTAAGCCTTCTATTGCATCGGCCATCCCTGAGTCAGTCTTGAGTTTTGGTTACTCTTATCTACTTCAAATCTTGTTACCCGTTTCGTGTCATTGATGGGGGATACATTAAGGCCCTCCTATGACTAGTCTTTTCCTATCGACTTCAACTCATTATCCAAAAAATAGACTTAGAAACTAATTGGTACTTTGGAACTTGCATGCATCAATGGCAGGTTTCCTCGCTTTCGATAGTGGGTTTTCATTATTGACCCCTGATCAGGAGATTCCGCTGAGTGTTCAACATCAAGTCATTGATTCACATTCGTTGGATTGTACTAGTGTACCTTGGGAGTCATTGACATTAATGGTGATTTCCCTTGCACTTGTTAACGGTATTCATTAATGACTAGTAATCAAGTGGTTTCTACCATTTTTGACTTCAGCACATGTATTTGCATGGTTAGATTCATACTATAGAGTGGTGGAGATGAAGACCCTGAATCTTTTCTCGCAGATTCAGGTTGCATTGGAGTATATTCAGTTTGTACTATTTCATAGATCCACATTGTATGTCTCGTGGCTATGTTCAAATTTGAGTCTTTAACACATGGATCTACAGTGTATTTTGGTGGCTATGTTCAAATTTGAGTCATATTGGCATGGATCCATAGTGTATGTTTGGTGGCCATGACCTGTATTACTTGACATGGATCTTCGCATGTCAGCATTTATACTCAAAGTCATTTGTATTATGAGTATGGGAATGCCTACCTCGGTGATGAAATATTATTGTACTGTATTTCCCTGTTTGTTGGTAGGTTTCCGACCGACTGTTCCTTGTTCCCTACACACACTCGACAAAGTATTTCAGCTATCACTTTGTTATAACTTCATACTTTGGGGGGTTCTCTGTTACACATTATTTTCGTCACCCTTATGACCATTAATGATGTAAACCTATCCTTTGTCTTTAGAAGGATCAATAGCCTGAATTCCTGAAGAAAGAAGGGAGAAGAACTTTTCCTGAGAGAAGAAGTTGTGTTTTCCTCTGTAAAAACCCTATTTTGGAGGATTTCCACAGGCTGCTCTATATGAAGGCTGCACTATAGCTAGGTTGTGGAGTTTCCACAATTTTCTTTATAGCTAGGGTGTGGCGGCCTTCGTACGTGGAAAAAATGAGCATCTTCTCGATGCTTCTAGAAGGAGAAGCTTCTATGGTGAGGTGGCCTCCGAATGGTTTGGATCTTACTTGATTTCATGATTTAGTGGGATCATCCTAACCTCCTCACCTTATCCTCTTCAACTTATAAAAGGAGAGGAGCTCTCATGAAGAAAGTTAGCTTGAGCTTGATTGGGTTGGAAAGTTCTTGAGCCTTTGAGATTAGAAATTTGGCTTGAGATTGTTAGCTTGATATGTTGGTTTTGAGCTTTGCTTTGTCAAGATAGATTGTGAGTAGCTATCAGATCCATTGTCTCAGAATCCTTGGAGCAAGAAGTGTGTGGGAATAAAGGAATTGTTGGAAGGAACATTACGACATCAAGGCATCTAGTTGTAATCTTTGTTCCTATTATTTAATATAATACAGTGGCATGTTTCTTTCCCATAAAATTATTGTCATTTTATTACATGACTCCTTGATCACATGTTTAAGTTTTCATTGAATCTATCATAGTTTCTTTCACTTTGGTTGGTTTGTGTCATTGCAGATTTGGTTTCACAAGAGCATCGAAGCGAAGCGGGAACAACAAAGATATAAGGAAGCGATCTCAAAGGTAAGTCATCAATTCATTCTTTGACAGTTAGATCAATGATTATAACTTAGGAAGCAATCTCAAAAGTAAGTCATCAATTCCTTCTTTGACAGTTAGATCAATGATTATAACTTAGGGAAAGCGTCATGTCTTGTCCTATTTTGTTCTAGATCCAGGTGGATCTAGGGAGATTAGTTTATGTCCACATTCACCGATTTATCCTACAACACCAGTGGCCTTCATGAGGCCTCTTGTATTAGTACATTGCAGGACAATATTGTGGGTAGTAGGTGCTCCACATCTTTCATATTAGTTTGGGACCTGGGGAACATTATTAGTTTCAGTTTGGTTCAACTGGTTCTTCCTATGGGTGTGATGGCATTTCTTGAGGACAAGTAATATTTGAGAAGGGAGGATTTTCATGTACCCATTTTTGGGCTTCCCTATTATACAATTAGAGATTACTTCTGATGTTTGTGTCAACTAGGATAGAGGAGTGAGGTTATGTTACCAGTGAGCTCAAAGGGTTTGGAGGAGTTATATGAGGCACAACCTAGCCCATTTATCACCATTCATCATCGGGATCACTTCCGCACAGTTCATTCTTGGTTCTATGGCATTCCGATGATTCCCATAATTTGGGAGTATTGTGGAGCATAATTTAATTAAATACACTAAAGGTGTTATTTGGATAGTATTATTTTAGGGGATACCTTAGTGTAATAGCTCGTTGGAACTAGGAAAAAAATATCTAAAGGTTGGGATGATGAGAAAGGGACTTCCAGTGACTGGAAATGTCTTAAAAGAAAAGTAATCACTTTCCCTAGTTAAAAAAGGGGTTAAAAGGTGATTTAATGAGTAGTATGAATAATAACCTTAGAAAGTCACTTAAATAATTTAAGTGAACATGAGAAAATAAAAGAGGGCCAATTTAAGAAAGATGAGATCTCTTTCTCAAGCATGCATTGTTCATTTTATTATTTTCCTTTTGGCTTGGAGCTCTTGGAGCCTTTTGGGGTTTGGAGGAAACCCTTGTTTGATTGGTTTCGGTGGTGGCACTATCCACCCTAGCTAATCTGGTTTCAGTGGTAAGAGATCCACACTAGCCATTGATTGGGAACGCCATCTAGGTCTTCCATTTGGATTTCACTATTGAGGAGTTAGATCTACCATTCTGCAATAGTTTTTGGGTTTGAGTAAATTATATCTTTCTTGTGCAGGGCGAGCTTTGGTGTAGGAACCGAGATCTATTGTTGAGAGGTTGAGATTTCTTCATGTTGCAGTTGAGTTTCCATTGTGGATATTGATTTTAGCTTGAGAAGGGAGAACTGAGTTTTGTGGTTGCATTTCTTGGGTTTTGGGTCGAGTTTTAGTTGAAGGACAAGTTTTCTTGTAGAAGGGGGCGAGTTTTGCAGTGGGACAAACTTGATCTTCATTGGAGGGTCCATATTACACATATTGGGGCTGATTTATTTGGCTGGGCGAGTTATCATAGACCTTGGCCACATTTTATGTTAAAGGAGCCATGTTTTCTATCAAAAGGTTCGAGTTCTTATTGTGGGGCAAGTAATTTCCCTTGTTGGACTGAGTTGAGTATTGTAGGGGTATATTTTACCTTTCTTGAGGCCAAAACCTGCTTGTCAGGGCCGATCTTAGAGTGTTGGCTTAGATCCCTTCGAATCTAGGTGGGTTCTCTTGTTAGAGGAATGGGATTTTCTATTTTGGGGTCAAGTTCTTTGGCTGGATAAGTATTCTATGTGGAGAGGGATTGTGCTTGTGCTTGGTAGCCATTTTATTAGGAGAGAGCAGTTGCTTCAATAATCATTACAGCAACACCTTTATCAACATTCCTCTTGGGATGTGTAAAGCATCAACAAGTCTTTCAAAGATAAGTATGAGTCATTATTTGTAACTGTTGTTAGTTTCATGCTAATAAAATAAGGTTACAAGCACCATTAATCTGTTGTCATAATAGTTGTCTTAGTTGTTACTTATTTTCACTTGTCTGCCATATATATATTGTTGCAATTTGAAATTAATTATCATAGAAACCCATGGTTTACAACCCAAATACATAAGAAACCATAACATCAACAAAGGAAATTACTACAGTAAGTTGGTAGTGTGTTCAATCAAGTGTTTGACGAAAGGTCAATTCATTAAGAGGGAAACAACCTACATGAGTTTTGAGAAATTAAAAAAAAAAATTATCTAAGGATATTACAATTTTCCATCGCATCATAGAATGGATGGAAAATTCATCAAATGAATGTGAAGACCACTTTCTTGAATGGAGACTTGAAAGAGAATGTTTTCATGTCTCAACCAGAAGGTTTTGTTGTGAATGGACAAGAACATAAGGTATGCAAGCTCATAAAATCCTTATATGGATTGAAACAAGCACCGCGAGCATGGTATGAAAAGTTAATTGAGCATCTTCTGAATTTGAATTTCAAGCATTTCAATCTTGACGATGCAACTTTGTTTTTCAAGAAAGTTGGAAAAATTGTTGTATATCTTGTAGTATGTGTAGATGATTTGTTGATAACAGGGAACAATGAAACCTACATTGCATCCATAAAGAAAGAGTTGAAGAAAGGCTTTGAGATGAAAAATTTGGGTCATTTAACTACTATTTGGGCATTGAAGTGATTCAAAATCCAAAGTACATATTCATCTCCCAGAAGAAGTACATAAGAAATTTGTTGAACAAGTTTGGCATGGTTGAGTGTAATGTTGTTTCTACTCCAATGGCACAGAATTTGAAACTCACATCAAAATAAGGGAATGAATTTGAAGATGCAACCAAGTATAGATAGCTTGTGGGAAGTCTTATCTATTTTACTACCACCAAACCAAACATTTCATTTGTTGTTGGGATTCTTTCCAGGTTCATGCAAAATCCTTGTGAAGGACATTGGTCTACTACAAAAAGAGTTCTCAAATACTTGAAGGAAAAACAATATTTTGGACTCGGGTACTCTAAGGTGGATGACTTCAACTTGATCAGATATTTTGATTCATACTTTGTTGGGGATAAAGAAAATGGAGTGTCAACTTCAGGCTATCTCATGAGTTTTGGATGAGAAATTGTCTCTTGAAGATCACACAAGCAATCAGTTCCAACATATTCCACAATAGAGGAAGAATATGTGGAAGCTACAGAAGCAACAAAGGAGATTGTGTGGCTTAGGAAAATACTTGAAGGTTTGCAGGAGAAACAAGTGAATTCTACTCCTCTTCTAGTTGACAATACTTTTGCAATCAAGTTGGCCAAGAATCCTAGATTCTATGATCGAACTAAGCACATCAACACAAAAGTATCATCTTATTCGATATCATGTAGAGGCCAAGACTAGTCACTTGAGACATTGTTCCACAAATGAGAAAATTGTGGACATCTTCACCAAAGCTCTTGGAAGAGAAAGATTTGAAAAGTTCAGAATGATGCTTGGACTCTCAAACACCCCTTCAGATTAAGGGGGGGAATGTTGGACACATAATCCTTGGGATTGTGTTATTGTAATAATAATGTAAATATGAAGAGTTGAAGGTGATAGGAAGAGTCATTTGTTAGGGAATACCAACAATCATTTTTATTGTATTTATGCACCTCTCATGTTCATACAAATAAAATCAATGGAGTTATGTTTTCTACCATACCTGGCCTAACATAGAGAAACTCCAAATTGTTTTGTTATCATTATGTAGCATTTCAAGGATGCCTCCCTTGGCCATCCAGTGCTACGTACAAGGTTATTGAGCCTCATAAGCTCATTGTGAGGTCGAATTAAACCTCTAACAATAATAAAATAGAAAATCCATGTGAAAACATAAAACATCAATGGAACTAACATTGCATAATTCAAATTATTTCATTTCCCATTAAATTCAATGCATTAGCAAAGCAAAAAAACATTCCACAAGCAAGCATTCATGAATACTAATCTATGGAGCCATGTCCACCAAACGGATTGTTGAGGAGTGATTTTCCACCCATCCATAAGAATCGGTTAAGGATTCCATGCCCAAGCCAGACCATGATACTACCAGGGAAAAATAATCTCCTATGGGGCTTTGACTTCACTCAACCAAACCCATTACCCTCATGACAAGTCATTTGCTCATTACAAATCCCTATGGTCCCTCTTCAAGCACTCAATCTAATCATGACACTCTCTTCCACTTTCCCATACAACATAAGGAATACCCACTCCTTTAGCTCAACAATCCATCATAGTGCCTTCCCTTCCAATGTTCTTTAGTGTGTGCAAAAAGAGTCCAATTTGTTGTCTACCTTCTGGAAATAACCCAGGACAAAAACACTTGGCCTCTAATAGTCAATGAGTAGCAATAACAAGGTTGTAGGTCTAAAACTTTTTCCTCAACTACTATGGACATTACAAGCATGGTATTTCTCTCCAACCATCCTCTTTTTTTCCACATTTTCAACCGCAAGCTTCCACAACCTCTATGGGCTCTTACTAGCCACAAAACATGGGAAAATATTGCCATTTCCAGCCATAATAGTTAACATAATAGCCCAGAAAATCTAGGGAGAAACTTCCCCATAACATGGGATCTCTCTTCTCTCCATGCCCACAAATGTCTGCCTAGTTCCCTCGATGATAGAATCTACATAGAATGCCTAAAAGAGACAATGGAATAAATTTTCTTGCATGGGACCTCTCTCTCTTCCCAATCATATGACACTTGTATTTAATTCATTCCCACAAGTGAAATATGATGGGAAGGTTGTAAGGAAGCATGGACATGAAAGGACCAAACTCCAAAGGATAACATCAAGGTCAAATTAGCCACCACTTGGACTATTATGCATCACTAGTCGGACCTTGGCCTTGAGCTCCACACTAAGAATATTTACAATGCATTTCACATATTTACAATACAGGATCATTATATCTAAACCCACATGGCTTTATGCCCATCACATAAACCACATCATATAAACAATACATGATTTATTACATTACAATTCAAGGGTCAAAATCAGGATATTATAGTAACAATCATTGTTATTTGATGGTATGCAACTTTATGGTTTTGTTTGGTTTTTTCCTTGGAAATAAATCCTCAAGAAACTCCTAAGAACTTCCCCTTGTTTTGAGGATGATACCTAGTGTAAAGCATGACATTGACTTAGTTGGCCTAACCTTGTGGGAATTGATTTGGGGACTTGCACAATACATACGATTATTGATGCAGGAGCATTGCCTTCAAAGTCAAATATGCAAGCGTGGAGGCAGGGACATGACATATCAGCATTTAATTCATAAGTAAATTGAGTTGTTGAGATATTTTGGAGACAACATGTTTTTAATGTAACTTGTTTGTACAGTCTTATACGACAGTAAGGGGTTGTAGATATGGAGTGTTGATTCTTATCTGGCAATAACTGTTAGTTATTGTAATAGGACAAAGTAGGTAACCGCTAAGAGGTTGATAGGATAGGTTGCAGACAGGATGAGAGAGCTCGTGGAGCCGGTCCTTAGATAGTTTTTATTGTTGTATTGCAATGGATAGAATAGAGAGAATAGATCAGAGAAATGGAGTTCAATAGAACATAATAGAGTAAAAGGAAGACGCATTGGAGAACTGCAATATATGTAATTTGTTTCATGGATGAATAGAACATGCAGAATTGTTCCAAATCTTGGACTGTGTTCATTTTAATGTGTGATTGAATGAATGTTACATTCTGTATGTGTTCATTAGTTTATTATGTTCATGTATGATTGTTCGAGAAGTTGATCGTATGAGTTCGTGACGAAATTGGATAAGTTTCAATTGTTTCTCTTCTGAAACTCATATGCAAGGTGTGCATCTTGAATGCAAGGAGTGTGTCGATTGAGTCTCATATTGACTCAGAGGAGTTCAAAGAGAACAAAGGAAACTTATACCAAGTGCAATGAGTGCACAATGTCAGGGAGCGACCAAGCATCCAAGAACTAGAACAGAAGAACGTCGAGTGGGCGAGAAGAATTTATTTTCAAGAAATCCTTCGAACTGAGTTATCGAAACCCTGAGAATGCAAGGAGTGCGTGGGAAGTCAAAATCCTTTAATGATCAAGGGATCAAATTTTGCTCAATTTTCAAAGTGCTCGGAATGCGACAAAAACAGTGCCATTGCGTTCGTCTCGTCTTCCTGATTCCGGTGGTATATTTACTTTGTCAAATGGACGTCGTATGAAGAAGATATCGCGATCTGTTCGCCAAGCCAAACAGGCAAAAAAATTGATGCTGACTGTACCTGTTCGTACAATCCGTACGGTCTGACGTGGAAGGGCCGTACAGTCCGTACGATGACGTGTTAGGTGGATGACGTGGCAAGCATTCATTGGTTGATAGATGGCGAATCGGGAATTGACATGTGTCCGGTTGGTGGCAAATGATATGAGGACACATGGCCCAATCCATGGGCGCCACATGTCCCCCCATTGTTTGGTTATGTAAAACTTGTGGTGGAGTCCGCAGGGTTCGACCCCCGGACCTCCCCAACACCTAACACCTTCGCACGACCGCCCTGCCAATGGGCCACACATTGTTGCTTGATAGGCATATGTGTTTAAAAATATTTGTGTTTGCATTGTTACATTGGCGCGGGGGGGTCAGGTCGGGGCCTAGCCCCGACCCGTGGTTCCATTATATACATATGACCATATATTAAATGTGGCATGGGTGTATAACATACGAACCATAGTTTTTATATAAACATTGTATTAAAATATTTTGCGCGGGGTTTTGGCACTATAACCCACGGTTTACACCATTGTATAATGTGCGCGCGGTTGTAACATTTGCACGCGGGGTTTGTAACATGGCCCATGGTTCTTTTACATTGCATATGACCCCGAGTTGGAGAGCGGAGGGAGTTACACAGTTGTGTAACCAACTAACCACCTTTTAACCAAGCACACGGTCATATGCGTCATACGCCCAGGTGCCGAGGCGGTTAGGGGATGGCGCGCCCTTAATCGTTCTACGATTTGCACCGTTGGCGCGGTTGCGCCCGGTGCTGGGTTTTTGCTCTTAAATGAGCGTGTGAGCCAGGTTCAATGAAGGGGGGTGCGAATTGTAGAACCAGAGACAGCAAGCTTGAAGAGGGAGACTTCCAGGAGGCCTAACTTCTTCGTTTTTCGCCTGATTGAGGTGTCGAAAGAGCCCAGACAGGGGTTTTGGGACGCTGGGAAGCCATTGGAGCAGTCAGTTTGTCAGTTTGAGCATTGTAATATATGTTTTTGAGCACTTTTTGAGCAATTAATAATAATGATCCATTGGAAGTTGGACCAAGAGATGTAGCCCATAAGAGGGGTGAACTCCTTTATCAATTGTTGTGCTTATGTGTTTATGTTCATTGATTATGTTGTTGTCTATGTGTAATTTGCATAAGTAATCCTTTAATTTATGTGTTTCAAACTGATCATTTTGCTTTAAACACATAACATTCACTTGCAATAAGTTTTCAAGTTTTTCAAGTCTTCTTCATTTTTAGATCAAGTTGGTATCAGAGCATTGGTTTTGAAGACTTGATTGTTTGCAAGTTTTGTTTCTGATGCTCACAAGGTTGAAACTCACAAGAGGAGAAGGTCAAATTGTGGAGCCAAGTTCTTATCCGATAAGGAGGAAGAAGATTCATTCACCGCAAGTTGCAGAGAGACATTCACCAAGCATGGCTCGTGCAGAAAGTCATGAACGTGTTCCGGCTGAAGAAGAAGATCTCAGACAAGTTGTCATGGAGTTGAGAGATATGATGAAGATCTTGATGGAACGGAACATAATGTCGCAGGGTGAAGGCTCTAACCCTTCAATGCATAAGGGAAGCGGTGGTGAAAAAACTCCAGGCGGAAATGGAGGGAATGGTGCTTCTCCACCACCCTCTCCTCCTCCATCATCTTCTTCTTCTTCTTCTTCTACGAGTTCGAAACATCTTCCGAATGGGCATGGTAAAACTCCTTCGCAAATTCCTTCATTAAAGCTTGATATAAAATTTGAGTTGCCAATTTATAATGGAGAATTTAACGCTGAAAAGTTAGATAACTGGATACGTCAAATTGAAGTNTCTGGGATTGGTAAAGGTTGCAATAATCCTGCTGGGTGTCGATGTTCTACTTAAACCTGTTGGCACTCTATGCATTTGGCTAGGTACTGGGCTATGTCTTTCTTCAATCTAGGCCAATAAAATTGTTTCCTGGCGGCAATGATCATTTTCTGGTATCTTGGATGACCCGAGTAGGGTCTTTTATGTAGTTCATCCATAATGAACCTCTTCAAGTCATCACAACCTGGGACATAAAATCTTCTTCTATAAGTGAGAAGACCTCCTTCAGTCTTCTGGTAGCCTTCATATTTTACTCCAGCAGGTTCTTGTTGTAGGTACATGGTCATGGTCTGGACGAAGAGATCTGTTTCTTGTGTAGTTCTGATTCTTTCCTTGACATCTGTCTCACAGGTGCTCACTGTTGCCAGGTGAATTGTTTTCATACTTCTGCTAAGGGCATCGGCCACCCTATTTTCCTTTCCTTTAATGTGTTTGATTTCGAAATCAAACTCTCTAAGGAGGGCCATCCACCTAGCTTGTCTAGTATTGAGCTTTGGTTGATCAAACAGGTATCACAATCCACAATGATCTATCATAAGTACAAATTTTCTTCCCAGGAGGTAATGCCTCCACATTTTTAAGGCATGCACTATAGCAGCTAGTTCTAGATCATGGGTCACATAGTTGACTTCATGCTCATTCAATTTTCAGGATTCATAGTAGATCACACTTCCTTCATGCATAAGGACTCCTCCGAGCCCTTCCTTACAGGCATCGGTGCACATGAGGAAGTCAGCTTCTGGATCAATGATCTTCAGCATGGGTGCATGGGTCAGTAGATGTTTCAGGGTTTGAAATCTTTCTTCACATTTCTGTGTCCACAGGAATTTTGTCCCCTTCTTCTGGAGGGCATTGATTTGACAACCAATCTTGGAGAATCCTTTTATAAATATCCTATAGTATCCTGCTAATCCCATAAAGGATCTGATGTCTGAAACATCCTTTGGGGTAGGCCATTCCATGATAGAACTAATTTTGTTAGGGTCTACCACTACTCCTTCTTCGGAGAGAACATGGCCTAAGTAATGTATTTTCTTCTGGAAGAATTCACATTTGCTGAATTTGGCATAGAGTTGATGTTCTCTTATCACTTACAGCACAAGTCTAAGATTCTCCTCATGCTCTTTCCTGTTCTTGGAGTAAATTAATATATCGTCAATAAAAACAAGTAAATTTTTTTCCAGGAATTTGCTGAGTACATTGTTCATCAAGCACATAAAAGTGGCAGGGGCATTGGTCAACCCAAATGGCACCACCACAAACTCATAATGACCATACCTCATTCGG
>SNQJ01S0030636.1:151120-161747 GCA_010110895.2 Picea sitchensis | reverse complement strand
CTTTATCAATTGTTGTGCTTATGTGTTTATGTTCATTGATTATGCTGCTGTCTATGTGTAATTTGCATAAGTAATCCTTTAATTTATGTGTTGCAAACTGATCCTTTTGCTTTAAACACATAACATTGACTTGCAATAAGTTTTCAAGTTTTTCAAGTCTTCTTCATTTTTAGATCATTTAAGGATCAAGCTCATAAGGGATAACACTTTTCATAAGTGTTGACGAGATCCAAGATTCAGACTTGTAGGAGGAGCAAAGGTCGAAACCATTGAAGACTGATAAATCTTCTAAGTCCTAAGAAATCAAAAGCTCAGGAGGAGGAGCAACAGTGGCCATTGGATCACAGTGCAAAGGATCAACAACTGTCTGATCAGAGAGAGGTGCACGAGCCTTAGCGCTTCGCACACTCAGGAGAGAGAACTCACCAAGGTTTGAGAACTGAGATTTTCGAAGCCTGAAGAGCCAGAAATATGAAGTAGAATCTCAACTGTTCGATCAGCCGAAGTAGATCTAAGCCGTCAGATCACACAAAGTAAATATCAAGTGTCAGATTGCCATAGTGAATCTGAGCCATCAGATCAGCGGCTTCGGGAAATTCATTCAAGAGTTTATCAATTGAGATTTGAGATTCGCAAAGTTCGAAGAGCCAGAAACCCGAAGTGAATCCCAATCGTCTGATCAGTCGAAGCAGATATGAGCCGCCAGATCACCCGAAGCAAAGCTCAAGCGTCGAATCGCCAAGGTGAGTCTGAGCCGTTAGATACTCTAAGTTCAGAAAAAGGCAAGGTTTGAGAGTTGATATTTCTGAAGTCCAAAGCTCCAGAAATCTGAAGTGAATCTCAATCGTCCGATCAGCCGAAGTGAATCTGAGTCATCAGCTCATCCAAAATAAATCTCAGGCCTCAGATCACCCAAAGTGAATCTGAGATGTCGGAGTTCAGAAGGGACATGGCATATATCTGTGAGCTTCGGGTAAAGACCCAAAGTAATTCTTGGTCGCCAAATCAAGGGAGACATGGCGTAGATCTGACAGCTCTTGGTAAAGACCCAAAGTAATTTGTGACCGTCAAATCAAAGTGAGACGTGGTGTAGATCTGTGAGCTCCAGGTAAAGACCTGAATTAATCCTCGATCATCAGATCAAGAGGAGGACATGCGTCAGTGGACTATAGCCTTTGGATAAAAGCCATTGGGAAAAATAAGTTTGAGATTTGAGATCTCAGAAGTCTGAAGACCCGAAGGAGATCTCGACCGTTGATTGAGAAGAGGGCCACAGGACCGTTGATCCAATTTGAAAGGTCAAACACCCGAAGTAGGAACAGGACCGTTGATTGAGCAGGGCGAGTGTCTATAGATCGTCATCTTTGGAAGTACGGAAGAAAGAAAAGTTTGAGATTTCAAAACCCCGAAGTCCAGAATCACGAATAGATCACATATGTTGATTTAGGAGGGGAAGATATAGTCCATGGATTTGGAAAGGGAAAATATGAACTGTTAGTTCAAACAATACCGTTAATATTGGGAGATCGACGGTCTCATAGCATTGCGGGGAAAGAAAGTGATCGAGCTTTAAAAAGTTGAGGGCGGGCCGCAATCGAAACCATGGTTTCGATAAGAAGACACATGGAAGCTCGAGGAGGATTGCGGGCCAAAAATTAGGTTGATTCAAACCTCCTTTGGTCGCGCACGCAATCACGTGGTCATGTGAGGTCGTCACCCAAGGTCACATCAAGAGGGGGCTTATCAGAAAAGGAGCTAATGCCCAGTACTCTGATATTTCAGAGGAGAGCGAAATAGAAGGTTGCAGGTGCTATTAGACCTACACCAAGAAGCTAAAAGGACCTGTGTTTAGATACAGAAGGAGACCATAAAGGTTTCATAGGGTCATTTGACTCAAGAATTAGAGATCCTTGATCGAGAGGTCGTGTAGCCCTACAGGGGAGTAGAGGGGCTGCATCAGGTGGTATAAGAGCTAATATTGATTTTGTTTGCAGATAGCAAACAAAGGAGAAAGGAAGTAAATTGGTATCAATTGTGGTATCAAAATTTAATTTCTATTTGTAGGCATCAGAAGGTGATGCAGTGAAATCATGCCACCCAGAATACGTAGAGCGAATGCAGAAATGGAAGAAGAAATGAGGCAACTTCGAATGAGACTGGACGCCATGGAAACAACACAGAGAAGAGCACCAGACGCTGGAGATATCAGTGAAGCTGAGATCAAAGAAGTAGAGATCAAAGAAAATGTAGAAGAGGATGTTGCACAAGATCGCTTAATAAAATTTGTTTCAAAGATAGGAGCTAGAGAAAGAATAGAGGTACCAATGTATGAAGGAAATTTATAAGTTGAAGAATTGTTAGATTGGGTACATGCTATGGACAAGTACTTTGATTATGAAGATATCGAAGAAGAAAAGATGGTGAAGCATGCAGTGACAAGACTGAAAGTTCATGCAACACTATGGTGGGATGAACTGCAAGTCGAACACAGGAGCAAAGGTAAGTATAAAATTAAAAACTGGGATAGGATGGTAGCCAAGATGAAAGCCAAATTTATCCTAAAGGACTATCAAATCAATCTATTCAGAAGATTGTAGAACCTGAGACAGAAAAGCTTATCAGTGAAAGAGTACACTAAGGAATTTTACAGACTAAGCATCAGAGTTGGACAGAAAGAGAATGAAGATGAAAAAACAGCCAGGTATATCAATGGGCTGAGATATGAAATACAAGAGGAGATCAACATGATGTTTGTTAGTAAAGTCGAGGATTCTTATCAAGCAGCCTTGAAAGCTGAAGAAAAATTGGTCAGGAAACAAAGCCAACGAAACAGAGGAGGAAATTCAAGCAGAGGTAAGGTAACCATCAGAGAAAAGTTCCAGAAACCGAAGCATGAAGCTGGCAAATAGCATAGTCACCTAGAGCAAGGTGGAATTTATAAGGAAGGACAACATGGAGGAAGAAGATTTTTTTCCAGGGGATGAGGAAGAGCTAGAGGAGGTGAAGTTAAATGTTATACCTTTGGAAAACCAGGGCACAAGTCTTGGGAATGTCTCGAAAGAAAAAAAGAAGGAGGAGGGGAAGCACACGTTGTTGAACCACAGAAACATGTGGAAGCAGAAGTAGCAGGAGGAAAGAACCTTATGATGAGGAAAATTCTTCTTAAACCAGAGAAGGATGTAGAGGAACCAGTTCAACGAACAAGTTTGTTCAGAACTGCTTGCAAGACAAAAGACAGAGTTTGCAAGGTGATCATAGACAGTGGGAGCACTGACAATCTAGTATCCACAGAGATGGTGGAGAAGCTGGATTTGAAGACAACAGCACATCCAAACCCATACAAGGTATCATGGTTGCAGAAAGGACATCAAGTAATGGTAAGTCAACAATGTCAAGTTGAATTTAAAATAGGAGGTTATAGGGATGAAATACTATGTGATGTAATTCCTATGGATGTCTGTCATATTTTATTGGGGAGACCATGGCAATTTGACAAAAAATTTATTCATGATGGAAGAAAGAATACTTATACCCTATAAAAGAATGGTAGGACACATATCTTGTTACCAATAGAAGACAAAGAGAAAAAGAGTGAAGCTAGTTCAAGTATACTTATCATGAGTGGGAAGGAACTCTTGGATGAAATCAAGAAGGAAAAATAAATACAGTTTGTTGTAGTGAGGAAGCCGAGAGTTATCCTTACAAATACTTCTGTGGAATATTTTCTTGAAGAAATCCAGGAACTGTTAGAAAACTTTGTTGACATAGTAGTGGATGAGTTACCTCACTCATTGCCACCCATTAGGAGTATAAGCCATCGTATTGACCTTATTCCAGGAGCTAGTTTACCAAACAAAGAAGCTTATAGGTTGACACCTAAAGAGAATGAGGAAGTCAAAAATCAAGTCCAGGAGTTGTTGGATAAAGGTTTAGTTAGGGAAATCCTAAGCCCATGCGCAATACCAACTGTGTTAAGTCCAAAGAAGGATGGAGGATGGATAATGTGTACAGATTCCAGAGCCATCAACAAGATAACCATTAGATATAGATTCCCTTTACCAAGGATGGATGATTTGATGGATTGTTTGAGTGGAGCAAGCTATTTTTCCAAGATAGACTTGAAGAGTGGATATCATCAAATAAGAATGAGAGAGGGAGATGAGTGGAAAACAACATTCAAGACAAATGAATGATTGTTTGAATGGTTGGTCATGCCATTTGGGTTGACAAATGCACCAAGCACATTTATGAGATTGATGAATGAAGTATTGAAAGACTTCATAGGAAAATTTGTCATAGTATATCTGTATGAACTACTAATCTTCAATAAGACAGAGGGAGAACACTTAAGACATTTGACATCAGTTATGGAAAAGTTGCAGCAAGAAAAAATGTTGATAAATTTGAAGAAAAGCTCTTTTATGAAGACAGAACTCATATACTTGGGTTTTGTGATCTCTTCAAATGAATTGAAGATGGATCCAGAAAAGGTTAAAGCAATCAGAGAATGGTCATCACCAAACAACATATTTTAGGTACGAAGTTTTCATGGGTTAGCAAGTTTTTATAGAAAGTTTATCAGAAATTTCAGTGGTATATGTACGCCCATGTTGGACATCGTGAAGAAGAAACACAAATCTTTCACTTGGATAGAGGAAGCTGAAAAAAGTTTCAAAGTGTTGAAGGAGAAGATCACAGAACAACCAATTCTGGTCTTACCAGATTTTGGAAAAACATTTCAAGTGAGATGTGATGTAAGTGGATTAGCTATTGGAGCAGTCTTGAGTCAGGATAATAGGCCAGTTGCTTATTTTAGTGAGAAATTGAATGACACCAAGAAGAAGTATTCCACATATGACAAATAATTTTATGCAGTGATTCAAGCTTTGAAGAAATGGAGACACTATCTAATTCCTAAAGAATTTGTCTTGGATAGTGATAACCAAGCTTTGCGGCTTATTACTATGCAAGAAAAGTTGAATCAGAGACATGCTAAATGGGTAGAATTTATGCAAAATTTTACTTTTGTTATTAAACATATTGTTGGAACCGCTAACAAAGTTGTCGATGCTTTGAGCAGGAGGAGCTTGATTGTACAGGAATTCCAAGTGAAGACCTTAGGGTTTGAACACCTCAAGGAGATGTATAAAGAAGATGCAGATTTCAAGGAAGCTTATGAGGCATGCACGAATCCTTTGTTGGGAGACAGAAGCCCATGGATTGAATATTTGATCCAGGATGGATTATTGTTCAAAGGAAGCCAACTATGCATACTGAAATGCTCAATGAGAGATAACCTGTTGAAAGAGAAACACAACGAAGGTTTAGCTGGACATTTTGGTCATGATAAGACATTTGCATAGCTGAGCAATTAGTATTATTGGCCAAGCATGAGGGCAGAGGTGAAAAGGTTTGTAAACAAATGCAGAATTTTTCACTATGCAAAAGGAAGACAACATAAAAGTGGTTTGTATCATCCATTACCAATTCCAGAAAGGTTGTGGGATGCAATTAGTATGGATTTTGTATTAGGATTGCCTAGAACTCAAAAAGGAAGTGATTCCATATTTGTTGTGGTGGACAGATTTTCAAAAATGACACATTTCATACCATGCCAGATGTTGGCCCTTGACCAAGTTTTGAGGATCCTTGGTCATGTTTGACCTACTTTTGGGACTTCGACGGGCTGTCGAAGACAGAGCGCAAGTCGAAGCAGAGATCGTGGGATCTCGACCCCTTTTTAGGGATTTTTGGGTTTTGGGCTTATGTAATGGGAATGAGGATGTCGGCCCAAGGGTTTACCCATGTTTAGGCCCCTTTTTGTAATGTGTAAATAGATGTCTAGGCAATGTAAGGAGAGAGGCATCTGTGTGATGCTAGGTGCTAAGTGCAAGTGGTAATCGTAATTTCCTTGTGCATACTGTGTGAGACTTGCAGAGCTAAGTGCAAGTGATTGTAAGAGACTATGGAAGGCTTTGTGTTGTACTTCAAGGAAGGAGGATCTAGCGAAGTGCGCAGATCTCCTGTCCTCTGTGGAGTAAGATCTCAAGGCTCTGTGCATGTAGAAGATTGACAGAAATAAATAAAGAAGAAGAGTCGGTGGACATAGCCCCAAGGAGGGGGTGAACCACGTATATCCTGCGTTGTGGTTGCTATGTGCTTTATGGTTGTTCTCTTGTTTATGTGATTAAATGATTAGTGCACTGATGTATGTTAGATGAATCTGATATGATAGATTAGTGTTGAATAATGTGAATGAATGTTAGATCTGACCTATATTGATGTGCTTAGTGCTTGCTTATATTATATCTGTGTGAATACTGTGTCGTTATGTTATTATGGTTTATCTGCGCTGTAAGCTAAAGGTGAATATTAACAAATTGTAACTACTAAGTGCTTTGTTAGAGTGTTGTAATCACATATCTGTGTCCCAACTAAGGTTGCAGACACTAGATTCCTGCAACCACCCCTACCTCTACCTCGGGTGAGACTTCATCTACTTCGTAGGTGTTGCCGAAAGGGTTGGTAGTTAGGGTTTTGTTAGTGCATTGTTGTAGCATTGAACCCTGGGTCTTCCCTTGTGCCAACACCAGAAAACAAACGATGCTACACACATAGCCAATTTGTTTTTCAGAGAAGTAGTGAGACTACATGGATTACCTAGGAGCATAGTCTCATACAAGGTGTTGTCGCAAGAGTTGACTCTAGGTTGTAATAGAGCCAAGCCTTAGCACATTTTAAAAGAAAAAATTATTTGTTATTCAGAGCTTGACTTGGGTTGCAGCAAGCCAATCCCTGAAAATCAATTTAGAGTGTACTTCTGACCTAATACACTCAGAGAGGGCTCTCTCAACAGCCAAGGGCTCTTTACTCAAGAATATTCAGTAATCACAGTAAGAAGGCCATATTTATTATCAGAGAAGATTTTTGATAAGGTTGGTGGTTGCACATATTTGAAAAGACCTATTGGGCGATGGAGTCAAGTGAAAACCAAAGAAAAGAGATAATAGCAGTGATCGTATTACTTGCGGAAAATTAGGCAAAGCAAGTCTATCTTTCAGCAATTGATAATCATGATATAGTAGCAAAAAAAGAAAAGGAAAAGACCATCGCAGTGAAAGCATTTAACAAGGATGAATTTTCTCTACAACTTTAGAGGAAAAGGACTGAAGGCTAATAACTAGATGCAGAGCACTTATCTTGAGTGAATTCTGACTAGTCACCATCGAAATGCAACACATATCAACTGTGTGTAAGGAGCATGTAAAATGAATTCCAAACAAATTTTAACTCAATTGATAAAGGAAGAGATAGAAAATACGACAATGACAAAACAAAGAACATACTAAAAGAATCGACTATGATGAATCTCACAATATCAAGTGAACATGGCTCTTTTGTATTACTCCATTCCGAGTTTTCAAAATAACTCCGCTTTCAAAAGGAGCTCTCTTCAAAAGAGGTTTCCCCCCCAACCCCCCTGTTTATTACAATGGATGAACCTTTATATAAATTCCCTCTCTCAAGGAGGTTGAATCCGCGTCATAGGATACCTAACTGAAAATGAACTAACTTCAATCGTCTTTAACTAATCATAACAGTAATCCGAACTGATTTAAAAGCACAAATAATTCCTAATTTTCAGCGAACTGTCTATAGCAGTGCATGCGTTTGATTAGCCTTCGCACGCACGATTTGTAGTGATGGTCATTAAGGGACAAATGTTCCTTATATGAGGAAATTTCTATTCAGTTTGGAGCCAAGATGGTAAGCCTTGGGTTGTCTGTCTAATCTTGTCCTTTGATAAGATTGTCGATTAAATTTTTGAATTCTGATAATCGCTATTAATTTTGCCAAACTGCATGGAGATAAATCGGAGGCAACTTGGCAGTGGAAGAATTTCCCACGGTGAGGGGGTCCTCATATGCATGTTGTCTTAGTAGAAGCTCCTCTGCAACTTCTATCATAGTAGGTCTAGCATCTTTGTCACATGATAAACATCTAAATGCAACCTCAACAACTCTTTGCACCAATCCCCGGATTAAAGGTTGCTTGTGAACCTGGATCAATAATTTCATCAAGGCAGTTGCTTCCAATATTTGACATGGCAAGAGAATCAAGATTAATCTCATTTTATCACGAGAAAATCAACTAGCTTCATAGTTGTAATTGATTCAACTAGAACCACACAGAAGTTGTACACATCACTCTTATCGGAGAGATGGAAGTTATGATGATACTCTGGATCAAGGTACTCTGGAGTACCTTGAGGAATAGTGGAGATATGGGATCCATCTAGAAGTCCTAGCCTGGAAAGTCCGAAATCTGCAGCTTTTGCTTTTAACCATGAATCCTCCCTTAGGCTCCTCAACACCTGAGTGTGAAATACTTAGCGTTATTGTTCCCCGCAGGTTTCGAAAAACACTTTTCATGGCTCGAACTCTCTGGTTTATCTAGCATATGACACTTGGTGCTTGTAGGAAAAGCTTGTTGTATTCCTCAATTTATTCATTTCATTCTCAGCTTTACAGTCCTGACTTAGGAAATAACAGGCTAACTACGTAATTTTGCGAACATCCTTAATGAAAAAAGTGACTACTATATTGAGGATCTTACCAGATTTCTAATGCAGGCATGTGAAAACAAAAAATTTGGCAAACCATACGCACTTTCCATAAGTGCTTTGTCGAACAAATGAGAAGACTTGTATTGACATTTGGCATTCGAACTTGGTCATTCATACACTTGGATACTCTCATCAAAACCTATGAGATCACCTTGACATTTTTTATTAACATATGATCAATTATATCCTCGCAGCTTGAAATTTTAGATGCTTAGTTGACAAACGAAACCCTACCCATCGACACGATGATTGGAACCATGATTTCGGCCTTCGGGGGGAGTGGCATATTGACATTCTTCAGATGGTGGTCAGAATCCTGAAATAGAGCGTGACTTTAAACGTTGTGTGGGTGCTCTTCGCGGAATTTCTTGAATGCGGCATGTGCCATCTTTTCTAAGTAATCAAACTAGAAATATGGAATGTTGCAGTGAGGTTGTAATGTCCCCACTTTGGGACATCATCACAGGGCAGAGACTTATGATGACCAGAGTAGCCAGATGGATGTTATAGTGAGTACAGGGGTATTTGAGAGGCATTGTGGGGTCCAGTTGGCATTTATCATCATATTCCATCATTCTGAGCATTCCGCACATGTTGGCTTTGGTTTCGTTCCATTCCGACGATTTCCATGATTTTGACTATTTTGAGCTATAAGTTAATTAAAATCATTGAAGAGGGCATTTTGGGCACATTACTTGGAGGAACCTCTCAGTGTAATAGCTCATTGGAATCGGGAGGAGCAGCACTACAGGATGGGATGGCTAGAAGTGACTTTTAGTGGCCAGGGAAGCCACAAGGAGAGATAAAGAGATTTTCATAGGTAAAAAGGTTAATTAATTAATTAAAGTGATTTAATTAAGTAATTAAATATTAATAAAATGAAAGTCACTTGGGAGGGACAAGGTGAGCCAAAAAGTATAAAAGGAAGGCAAGGGCCTCTACTCATCATTCATGTATGATCTTATTTTGATATCTGGCTTTAGCTAGTGAGCCCATCTCTTGGGGGTTTTGAGGGTTTTGACATAACAAACCCTAGAGGACGATTCGGTGGTGAAACATTCCACCTATCTTGTCCCAAGCTTGGTCTCAGAGATGCAATATTCTCCCACAGCATTCTAGTTCTAGATCTATTCAATTGCAGGATGATTCTACATCAGTTTCATGTGCAGATAGAGAGAGGGTGCACCAGTTGAGGGATTCCAGCAAGAGGGGCGCACCATCTTTGGAGAGAGATTCGTTGTAGGAGATTGGCAGGGTCGTTGAGGATTCTATCACTTGGGTTTTCATTGCAGGGCCTTGGACATCAGATCTAGTGCTTTCTGAGACAGTTTTATGGCTCAGATTATTTCTTGAGCAGTGGGGCGAATTGAAGAGAAGGAGGGCGTTTTTGAGATCCAGATCTAGTCCGTTTGGAGGGGTTACACTTCAGATCTGACCCTGATACTTTACCTAGTGACTTGCAGTGTCCTGATCTATATTTCTAGAGATTTTTAGAGCATTTGGAGGCCTCCTTCAGCAGGGCCAAATTATCTAGGGTTTCAGTCATCCAGTGGGGCACACCATTCAGTGGGGGATTTCAGGTCTACAGAGATTGAGAGGGATCTTGGAGATTCGGTCACCTGGGTTGTTCTTACCATCACCCGATCTATCAATTGGCATATTTAATAGGGTGATTGGACACTTTTGGCAGCAAGGACGAATTATCTAGGGTTTCAGTCATCTAGTGGGGCGCACCATTCAGTGGGGGATTTTAGATCTACAGAGATTGAGAGGGATCTTGGAGATTCAGTCACCTGGGTTGTTCTTACCATCACCCGATCTATCAGTTGGCATATCTATTAGGGTGATTGGACACTTTTGGCAGCAGGGCCGAGTTATTGAGGGTTTCAGCCTTCTATTGGAGCATGGCATTCTTCAGCTGGAGAGTTTGGCATTCAAATCTGCTTGTATTGATCTTCATTTCTCATTCAGCCTTTGGAGGCATCTTTTGTATTAGCGGGA
>SNQJ01S0030636.1:121077-151110 GCA_010110895.2 Picea sitchensis | reverse complement strand
CTGTTATTTTCTACATACACACATATAAACACATCTAAAAGGTAGATCAACAAAGTGTTTGACGAAATACCTCACTCAGAAAAAGTTTTAAAAAGACACCAAAACAGTGATGATCCTTGCATAATGGCTTGGGATCATTACAGAGGTAAAACTTAAAAGTGATCGCTACTTACAAAGTCTATGCCATATCTCTTCAACCATTAGAGCTATCGCCTCAGACAGAAGGATTAATGTTGTCATCAGGATTTAACTTTCAAGTTCACTGGGTCCATTTGTCCACTGAAGTAACTTGATGAAATGACTTCTAGCTCTTGATAACCAGTCCATTCCTCCCTAGGTTTGAGTGTGATAGGCTTTTCAACTGCTGTAGCTTCAATGGAAACTATGCGCATATATTCATCATCGCCAAAATCAACCATCACTTTTGATTTCTTATCTCAGGGATTCCAAACAACTGCATCGGGAAATCCAGTTTTGTGAATGATAAACATTCTCTTTTTCTCGTGATCAATCAATGCAAGCGATGTTGGTGTGCTCAGATAAACTCGATCCACCTCAGAATCAAAAGTAAGGGAATCCCCTTGTTCTGTGAAGCGCTTTTGGTCAAGAAGATTATCAAAATAGTCCAATGTTTCCAGTCCTTCCACACATACATCACTGATATCAGATACATACAAATAACTATGTACTACCAGTGTGAAGGTAAAAGGCTTGCTGTCAGTATTTCTCACTCTTGGTGTCAGTTGAAGCTTTCTAGCTTCTAAGGTCACTCTCAATCTCAATTCAAAACTTCACACTCTTTCTTTTCTCGGCTAGTGTAGCTGTATTCCCTGCAAACTGAACACAATGTAGGGATTGTTTGGAGTTGAGATCCCTAGTTGATTAATAAGCTTGATGCGATCCTCAAACACATTTGGGATGAAGACACTGAGTAGAGAAATTTCCAACATCTATTACAACATAGGCTCCATCTAGGGATGGTTCTTTCCTGTAAAGTGCCAAGAACGGTAGACCACGTGCCTGCATCAATAAAGTGACCTGCAAAAACACTGAACCTCGCCACTTAGTGCCTTGCAACGATCTGAGCAGCGGATGAATTCAACATTTGAGACCAGTGGAGTCGCCAACGAAAACATGTAGAGTCTACGAACCAAGGAGTCATCAGGTGAACAATCACAGCCAATCTAACGTCTATCTTGTGTTCACCATAAGGAGATAGATCCAAACCTTTGTCGTATCCCAGGGAAGGTAACTTCGTCCTCCATCCCTGACAACAACGCCAAAAAATGTTGTCGCAAGAGTTGACTCTAGGCTGTAATAGAGCCACTTTTGGAGGACTCTATGGAAGAGGTCGGGGACAAAATTGTCCTTTAGTTTAACATATCACCCTCAGACAGATGGATAGAGTACAGACTGAAGTAGTAAACATGAGTCTGGGAAACTTGTTAAGAAGTTTAGTCACCGAGCAAGGTCATCAATGGGATCAGATTCTGGCACAAGCAGAATTTGCATTCAACAATTCAGTGAACAGGAGCACAAGGAAAAGTCCATTTGAAATTGTGTATGGTATACAACTAAGAGGGATTACATAGTTGAGAGATTCGAATCAAGATGAGTTCAGAAGTGCTGGAGCAGAGGATTTTGCAATAGAAATGTAGAAACTCCATGGCAGGGTCAGATAACAGCTACATGACAGCAGCCAGAAATATAAGAACAGAGTTGATCAAAAGAGGAGAGAAGTTCAATTCGAAGTTGGAGATGAAGTTTTAGCTCATTTGAGAAAAGAAAGGTTTCCAAGGGGAACGCATAACAAGTTGAAAATGAAGAAGATAGGACCATGCAGGATTCTCAGAAAATTTGCATCCAATGCTTATGAAATTGAGTTGCTGGACAATGTTGGGATATCACCGATATTCAATGTTGTAGACCTATATCCTTACAGGAGAGATGAGGCAAGAGACTCATATGATCAGAAAGAAGTTCAGTGAGAAGAACAATTGCCCACAACAGAAAAACCTCAGAGGGAGAAAATCATTGAACAAAGAGATGGAAAGAAGACCAGGAGGACCAGGAGGAAGACATATCCTAAATACTTAGTGAAATGGAAAGATCATCCATTGGAAGATGTAAGTTGGGTCACATAACCTGATATTTTGAAGCATGGAAAAATAGTACAGGAGCTCATGGACATGAGTCCATGAAAATTTTAACCAGAGGAGTATGATGCATGAGCATCGCCTTCAAAGTCAAAGACACAAACGTGGAGACAGGGACCTGACATCTCAACATTTAATTCATAAGTAAATCGATTTGTTGAGATATTTTGGAGACAACATATTTTTAATGTAACTTGTTTGTAAAGTCTTATATGACAGTAAGGGGTTGCAGATATGGAGTGTTGACTCTTATCTGGAAATAACTATTAGTTATTGTAATAGGACAAAATAGGTAATCGCTAAGAGGTTGATAGGATATGTTGTAGACAGGACGAGAGAGCTCGTGGAGCCGGTCCTTAGATAGTTTTTATTGTTGTATTGTAATGGATAGAATAGAGAGAATAGATCAGAGAAATGGAGATCAGTAGAACATAATATAGTAAAAGGAAGATGCAGTGGAGAATTGCAATATATGTAATTTGTTTCATGGATGAAAAGAACAGACAAAATTGTTCCAAATCTTGGATTGTGTTCATTTTAATGTGTGATTGAATGAATGTTACATTCTGTATGTGTTCTTTAGTTTATTTCGTTCATGTATGATAGTTCGAGAAGTTGATCGTATGAGTTCATGATGAAGTTCGATAAGTTTCAATTGTTTCTCTTCTGAAACTCATATGCAAGGTGTGCATCTCGAACGCAAGGAGTGCGTCGATTGAGTCTCAGATTGACTCAGAGGAGTTCAGAGAGAAGAAAGGAAACTCAGACCAGGTGTAAGGAGTGCACAACATCAAGGAGTGACCAAACGTCGAAGAACTAGAACAGAAGAACGCCAGGTGGGCGAGAAGAATTTCTTTTCAAGAACTCCTTCGAACTAAGTTATCAAAATCCTGAGAATGCAAGGAGTGCGTGGGAAGTTGAAATCCTTTAAGGATCAATCTCAGAAGGGATAACACTTTTGATAAGTGTAGACGAGATCCAAGAGTCAGACTCGTAGGAGAAGCAAAGGTCGAAACCTTTGAAGACTGATAAATCTTCTAAGTCGGAAGAAATCAGAAGTTCGGAAGGAGGAGCAACATTGGTCGTTGGATCACAGTGAAAAGGATCAACAACCGTCTGATCAGAGCAAGGTGCACAAGCCTTAGCGCTTCACACACTTAGGAGAGAGAACTCACCAAGGTTTGAGAACTAAGATTTCTGAAGCCCGAAGAGTAGGAAATCCGATGTAGATTATCAATCGTTCGATCAGCCGAAGAATATCTGAGCCGTCAGATCACTCGAAGTAAATATCAAGTGTCGGATTGCCACAGTGAATCTGAGCCACCAGATCAACATCTTCAGAAAATCAATTCGAGAGTTTCTCAGTTGAGATTTGAGATTCGCGAAGTCCGAAGAATCGGAAACTCGAAGTGAATCCCAATCGTTCGATCAGCCGAAGCAGATCTGAGCCATCAGATCACCTGAAGCAAAGCTCAAGCATCGGATCACCAAGGTGAGTCTAAGCTGTTAGATACTGTGAGTTCAAGAGAAGGCAAGGTTTGAGAGTTGAGATTTCTGAAGTCCGAAGCTCCGAAAATCTGAAGTGAATCTCAACCGTCTGATCAACCGAAGTGAATCTGAGTCGTCAGATCATCCAAAATAAATCTTAGGCGTCAGATCACCCGAAGTGAATCTGAGTCGTCGAATTTCAGAAGGGACATGGTGTAGATCTGTGAGCTCTGAGTAAAGACCCGAAGTAATTCTTGGTCGTCAGATCAAAGGAGACGTGGCGTAGATCTGAGAGCTCCGGGTAAAGACCCGAAGTAATTCGTGACCGTCAAATCAAAGTGAGACGTGGCGTAGATTTGTGAGCTTCGGGTAAAGACCCGAATTAATCCTCGATCGTCAGATCAAGAGGAGGACATGCGTCAATGGATTATAGCCTTTAGATAAAAGCCATTGGGAAAAAGAAGTTTGAGATTTGAGATCTCAGAAGTCCACCCGAAGGAGATCTCGATCGTTGATCAAGAAGAGGGCCACATGACTGTTGATCCGAGTTGAAAGGTCAAACACCCGAAGTAGGAGCAGGACTGTTGATTGAGTAGGACAGGAGTCTGCAGATCATCAGCTCCAAAAGATTGAAGTATGAAAGAAAGCAGGATTTGAGATTTCAAAACCCCGAAGTCTGGAATCGTGAATAGATCACATCCGTTGATTTAGGAGGGGTAGATCTGGTCCATGGATTTGGAAAGGGCAGATCTGAACCGTTAGTTCAAATAGTACCATCAAGATCGGGAGATCGATGGTCCCGTAGCATTGCGGGGACAGAAAGTGATCGAGCTTTAAAAAGTTGAGGGTGGGCCGCAATCGAAACCACGGTTCCGACAAGAAGACACGTGGAGGCTCGAGGAGGATTTTGGGCTGAAAATTAGTTTGATTCAAACCGCCTTTGGTCGCGCCTGCAATTGCGCGGTCACATGAGGTCGTCGCCTAAGGTCACATCAAGAGGGGGCTTATCAGAAAAGGAGCTAACGCCCAGTACTCTGAGATTTCACAAGAGAGAGAAATGAAAGGTTGTGAGTGCTATTAGACCTGCACCAAGAAGCTGAAAGGGCCTATGTTTAGATACAAAAGGAGACCATAAAGGTTTCAGAGGGTCATTTGACTCAAGAATCGGAGATCCTTGACTCTGAGGTCGTGTAGCCCTACGGGGGAGTAGGGGGGCTGCATCAATTATCAACAACACCATGGTAACAATGGCACCGATAGATTGAGCTAACCGTCGGGGCTATGATTATTGTTTGTTGCATGAATTTAACATAAAAAGGAGTCCATCTTATACTTGGTGCTTCAATTCACTTACATGGAAGCTCTAAGTTTGAAGGGGCAAGCTCCTCCATTAGTCTTCTAAAAACTTCCACAATGGTTGGGGTTATAAAGGATAAGGCTCCTTTTTTTAGTGAAACTCTCATTCATTTGGGGCATGCTTAGCATAATTCCCAACTTATTCCTAACTTCCCTCCACCCAACTTCTCCTTGATGCTACATAAGGGCCCTATCCTAACCTTCTATGTGGACACCATTGCCTTAGTGCCAATCCTTACACTTAATACAACATGGATCAATGAGGAGTATTTTCTCGCTCACAACATGGTATGCAGGTTCAACAACCTATGACCCTCCTTGAAGAAGTTCTATGCATGGATACAAATGAATTTGGGATCTTTCTTTGAGGATATAGTTGCTACACATCTATATGCAAAAGTTTTTTTTTTTTCACTATAGAGTTCATTCCCAAGTCAATTTGAACATAAGTTGCAAACAAAGGGTCATGGGTTTTAGATGGAGCTATATTATCCATGAAATTTTTATACAAAATCTCTAAGAATGGTCCTGATATGGGCCAGATTGGCTAATATCCCTTTGGAATATTGGGGTTGTGAGACCTTAATAATGATTGATAACTCTTTTGGTACGTTCATCCCCTCGGCCATGTCAAAAAACCGTGAATACGTTTTTACTACCTATGTAGTATATGTATTTATGCATATTTAAGCAAAGATTCCATTGACTACATTGTGTTGAAAAGTGACAACCAACATTAAACCTAATCCATGGATTATGAACACTAATATTTTTGTTGTAAACTTTGCTTTGAATATAATCATGTGGTGACATCTTCCTCAAAGGCAAAGTCTTCTCCATGTCCAAACCAAAAAAAAGAGTCGAACTACCTCTTGGTGGAATGACTCATCATAAATTAGCTATTTCGAAGATAGGCATGTTTATGCATCTTCAATAAGGGCAGATTGTTTATACATCTCATAAATAATATAAATATTAACTAACAAAGATGTTTAAGATTGCTTCAGTTTGAACAACCCCTAAAAAGGGGAATATTGCACGTCTGTATATTTTTTAATAAATAAAATAAATGTTAACTATCAAGCATGTTTGAGAGTGCTCCATGTAAACAGCCTCTCAAGAAGGGAATATTGTTTGTTTGTACATTTTCTTGTAAATAATATAAATGTTAACTATCAGTTTAAACAACCCTTCGCACCATTTGAATTGAATCAAATTGTAAAAAAAGGGAAGTGAATTAGGTTATGGAGGTTGGAGTTTTCTTAAGCCTTCTTGGACGAGAGGGCAAGGCAAGGACAGACATACAAGTTTCCATCTCATCAAATCCCGGCTAGCCACCTGCAGAAAGAAGAATAGAAATGAAACGGCTCATCACATTCTCCATTGCATGCATGCTACATATATACCATCATCATCATATATAAAATACACACTCGTACACATCAAGAAGAGACACAGATGCATCTTCTTGACTACTCCCTCTTGCACTTCCGCCCTTTAAACTTGGCCTCTTCATCTGCTCATCCGATTGATTATATTACTCGGGGTTTGTTTTGTTTAGGTCTGCTGTCTGTTTCAGTATGTTTTTTGTTGCAGAGATGGTGTTGATATCTGGGTATTGATATTTGTTGGGATTTCTGGGTTTGGGGTTTTTGGATTGAAAGGGCATTGGAGGTCACCGAAGAGCCGGCATGGACAGATATCAGAGAGTCGAGAAGCCAAGGCCTGAGTCGGCCATCCATGAGAATGAGATTCGTATCACCACCCAGGGGCTCATAAGGAATTACATCAGCTATGCCGCCAGCCTTTTACAGGTAATTTGATGCATTCTTGGCACTGTGTTTTTGAATTTGGGTGTCCAAGTTGTCTTCCTTTGAATTGAACTCTTTTGCATCATTAACGCACATTTGAAAATTTGCAACCTAGAAGTGAAGGCAAATTTGTGGATAACAGAGGGCATTGAAATTGGTTTGTTGATTTACATGTTTTTTCTCTTGTTTTATCTTGACTTATGATGGGAAATTATGATGCGTGCATGCTCGTTGTCTTGATCAGTATAATGTTTCTTGTTTCGACATATTCTGATTATTGCATTTCATTCTCTTTGGATATACATTCCCTTCGGATCTTGCTCTGTGATTGTAGTTGTCTTTTTTATTTTTTCGGGTTTTGAGGTTAAAATTAAGTGATCAGAACTTCTATCTGGCAGTTGGTCAGATTTATTATTTATTTGAAAATTTAATGGGATTTGCACTTTCAAGTTTCATTATAGAATTTTGTATTCTGATCGGTGTTTCTTTGGCAAATTTATCTTTGAAGTTAGCAAGGCTACTTATGCTATTTGGGATTTTCCTAGGTTCTTGGCATCAGAAAAGCAGAGGCAAGATAGTAAAAGCAAGAGGAATAAATATTTAAACCTTAGAATGGGCATGCATTTTGTATGCGGGTATCCTTCTCTAATCCCATCCCCGTCTCTCTTAATCTGCATAATCCTTTTATAGATTTTATATGCCTCTCCTTCAGTTATGACACAAGAAACTTCCATCTAAAGATCTGTTGAGAAAAGGGGAAAGTCAAGATTTAACGAACTGTATTTCTTGTAGCCCTTGATGAACAATTCAACTAATGGCTGCTAAATGTCACGTTCTTGTAAAGTATATTAAAAGTATTGATTATCGGGCCGTAGCTCATTTAGTTGTTATTGGAATTGGCGTCTTGTGCAATAACCATGATATTGAGATATTTTTGTACAAGAGCAAATCCTGAATTGGATAAGCTATGCCCACAAGATCTTCAGGTTTTTTTTGAAGATCCTGTGCATCTACTGAGTTGGATATGCTATGGCCACAAGCTTCATGTCTGTTTTTAAGGTCTTCCACCCTATTAGCAGTGCATCTACCAATTATAAATCTTTGGAGGTGATTTGCAAAGATTGATATACTAATTTTCAATTGATCAAGAAGATAGTTACTGTCTGCATAAATGCATCTGTTTAACGGTTGATCCTAGATCCTCACTAACCCAAAACCAGAATTAAGGTCTGCCCTAGGTTTAATAAGGAATCATGCGTGATGAACTATTTTAGGTTCTCAGGGGCTTTTAACACTGTAAAGACCAGGATTGGTTTATTTGCTAAATATTTTATGGTATAGCAGGAAAGAAAGGCACCAGAAATTTCTTTGAAGGCAATGGGTCAGGCAATAAGTAAGACCGTCGCTGTCGCTGAGATCTTAAAAGTGAGACTTCTTTACTTTACGATTTCAATTTTTTTTTTTTTTTTAAATCTAATTTTAAGCAATCTAATTTGAAATACCTCAAAACCCCACTTTTCCCTGAGCTTCTAGGTTTCAATGTCAAAATGCCGACCCTAATAAGTTCTAATGTCTTTTTGCAGCGGCGGGTTCCTGGTTTGCATCAAACCACAGCTATTAGCTCAACAAGCATAGTTGATGTTTGGGAGCCCATTGAAGAAGGACTACTACCGTATGTTTCCTATAGTACATATACATTACATCCGTTTCAAATTATTTTTTACTGACTTATGCTGATCAGTTGTTTGTTGTATTCTGTCTTTGCTTTCATTGTTCTGCTCGTCAGTCTGGAAACAACTCGACATGTTTCTATGATATCTATCACTTTGGCCACTAAGGAACTCGATATAAAGTCACCGGGGTAAACATTTGATTCAGATTTTGATTTTGTATCTGATCCATTCATTATTTTGGGTATGATTAATTTTCGCAATGTTTGGTTAATCCATGAATCTTTGGCAGTTACCAAGCTCCATTACCAATTGATCAGGTCAAACAAGCAAATGCTGGTTTTGATGGAGGTGATCTCTATTTCCTTTGGAGACCATGTTTGTTTTTGTTTTCTCTGAATATTATTGGTGTTTAAATTTCTTGGTGGGTTTCTTCTCGATTTATATTAAGTGTTTCTACAACGTGTTTCAGATGTGCAAGGTGGTATAGCTAGAGGACGTGGCAGGGGCAGAGGCAGAGGCAGAGGCAGGGGCTGGGGCCGAGGTTGGGCCATTCCATGTATGGTCTTCATAATGACCTAAAAACAGGAATTAAGATATTTTTTAGGATTTTATAACCAGCATGTTGTGGAGGTTACACTGGAATTGTTTTTAACAAAATGTTTATTCTGATCTGTTCCACAATGTCAGAAAGTGCATGTTTTGATCTGTCTCATTTTGCCAGATAATGGTGGTGGCTATTATAATTGGGGGTGGGGTCGTGGCCGTGGTAGAGGTGGTCGACGAGGACGTGGAAGGCAGATGAACATGCTTGAAGACGGTAATGGCTATAATGGACCGAATTCAACTAATTTTGCTCCTCGGCCCCGTGGTGAGTGCTAAGCACATGAATTGCAACTAAATAGCCTCTCAGCAATTGAGCATGAATTAAAACATATTACATCTGTTTTAGATATTGACATAAGATTGAACCTCCTGAATTGTCCCTTTTTAACATTCTTTAGTTAGAATTCAAGTTCAGTGAATCACAAAGCGAAATACCCCGACTTGTCTTTTTATTTGAAAAGGTATAACAATTTTTTTTATCACTTTATTTTTGCATTCTTATTATGGGTATAATTTTGGGTACTAATTTTCAGTATGTTGTAGCATTTGGCTATTCTTCTTTAGGTCTTGTTGTGCAGTTACAAACCTAGATACGTCATATATAATTTAACCCTGCTTTGTTATAATGGGTTATTTATTTTGTAGTCCGGCCGTTCATCCTTAAGTCCATGTCATGCAGTTAAGATATATATATGTGTGTGTGTGTATGCTTAGGTTCATACTTTGCCATCACAGCATTCTCTTTTGATTGGCAGGAGGGGGTAGAGGCAGAGGTCGAGGTGGTCGAGGAAGGGGATTGACTACAAATGAAGTTGTAGCTTGATTTCTAATCTTTTATCTGCAGACTGCAATGAAGCAGTCTTGGTTTCTCTTGCAATATTTTACACAAGCTTCTTTGGAGCAATAACTGCTGGTTATTGTATGGTCAGGGAATTATTCAGTTAGCATGTTCTTCAAGTGAAATTTTGGTTGTTTATGTCGATATTGTGTGAAACAGGAGGCTTTAGCTGTGCATTTTTTTCTCCAATGTTTCTGCCAGCAATAGCTGATTGTCGCTTGAGGCATTTTTACCTGCCATTCTCATGTTCACATGGCATATTTGGTAACACTATAATCTTGTGGTTTATTCTCCCTGCAGCATCAGAGAGATTGAAAATTTGAGTTCACGGTGCTTTGCCATGTATATACGTTTTTGCAATGTCCAAGATAAGTATTTCAATGTAAAGAGAGTTTTTGTACAGATAGAATCTGATTCCCCATGGCAGTGTTATTTCCATGTATTCATTATTTCAGTTGATGGTTTTCTTCTTTCCTTTTATTAAATTAATTGAGGCTAAATTCCCACGAATTACTGTCAGTAGCTTGCATTTTCATGAATTCTGTTTTCTTAGTGATCTATGCAAAACCAACATTCAACTTTCTGGGCAGGGCTGGCCTTTAATTGGAGTGACTTCTCAAGAGTCAAGAGAGAGGTTGTCCTTCATTTAACTTTTAGTTAGTCAATCAAATTATCATTATACAGTCTTTATTCACTGCAGAATAATGGTTTCCTAACTGTTAGGCTTCCCATCTTTCATCATAAATCAGGATACATGTACATCATATGTCAGGATACTTGTAAATGCATTGTTTCTATCTTCATAACGCAGATACATGTACGTGAAGATTATCACATCCATGAGACAAACAATTTTCTCGCAAGATTGCATTGTATCTATCATCATAAATCAGGATACATGTACATCGAGTTTGTCACCTCCATGAGCGAAACATGCTTCTCGCAAAGTTTCCTAATTACAGAAGCAAAGAGAGCTTACATTTTATATTTCTTTGTCTGAACCCATTATTTGTTTTATTTCCCTTTGGCCTTTAACATGAAGAGTATCTATGTTTTTTTAACCGGGCCTTCTTAGCTTTCATTTTATAGCTCTCATTTTATGTATCTTTGTCTGTACCCATTATTTGTTTTCTTTCCCTTTTTCCTGAATATAGTAGTTCCATTTGATAACGTCTTTTCACTGAAAGATGAAATCAACCAACTATGAATCATTGTAATGTAATATTCTCTTTCGAAAAGTGGGATTTACAAGCCAAATGTACTAGCATTTCACACGGAATTCACACAGATTGATAAATTAAGATAACTAGTCTTGAACAGAATTTCCCTGCAAAAGAGGCATGGAAACAAGCGAAATGTACTAGCATTTCACACAGCTTGATAAATTAAGATAAATAATCTTCAACAGAATTGCATCATTTCAGCTTGATAAATTAAGATAAATAGTCTTGAACAGAATCGCATCCTTGTATTCTGTGAAGGTTAAAGTAAGAGATTAAAGCCAGTTTAGTTTGTGAATGTAGTATACAGCTCCCTTTCTCCATATATATTTCGTGTTTTTCACGGAATATATTTTGTTTGTGAATTAGTAGACAGTCTGTTTTTCATAGTATATACTCAAATGTTCATAAATTAAGATAAATAGTCTTTGAACAGAGTTGTATCCTTTCTTGAACAGAGTTACATCCTTTCTTTAACAGAGTTGCATTCTTTCTCGGCTTTTGTTGAAATTAAAGTTTAAGGTTAAAACTTAAAGCTAGTTTAGTTCAGTTTGTGAATGTAGTATACAGTCTGTTTTTCATAGTATATACTTGAATGTTCATAAATTAGGATAAAGAGTCTTGAACAGAATTGCATCCTTTCTTGGTTTCTGTTGAAGCGAAAGAGTTTAAGGCCAATTTAGTTTGTGAATGTAGTACAGTCTTTTTTTCTTAGTATATACTTGAATGTTCATAAATTAAGATAGAGTCTTGAACAGAATTGCATCCTTTCTTGGTTTCCGTTGAAGTGAAAGAGGTTAAGGCCAATTTAGTTTGTGAATGTAGTATACAGCATCCTTTATCGGTATATTGATGGTTTACACAGTATATATATATATATATATATATATATATATATATATATATTGTTTCGGAATGTAGTACACAGCTATTTTAATCTTCAAAAATTAAGATAAATAATCTTGAACAGAATTGCATCCTTTATCGTTTTCTGTTAAGGTTAAGGTTGGAGGTTAAAGCCAATTTAGTTAGTTTGTGAATGTAGTATATTCATAAATTAAGATAAATAATCTTGAACAGAATTGTATTGTATTCTTTCTCGTTTTAAGGTTAAAGTTGGAGTTAAAGCCAATTTAGCTTATGAATGTAGTATATATTTGGTATTTTTCATAGTATATGTCACAGCCTGTTTTTCATAGTATATACTTGAATGTTCATGCCTCAGGGTATAAATTCTCTTCTAAAATTTTCCGATGTGGGAACTCTTTAATTATTATGTAAATGCCATGATTCCTAATTTGCAGATGTTTTAATTATTATGAGCAGTTGAATTTGTAGAATTTCCATGCACGAGAAGCATGGAAACCAGCCAAGTGAACTAGTCTCGTCGTCAATTTTTAAAAGTGACTTTTGGTAGAGGCATTTCACGTTGCTTGATAAATTAAGATATATAATCTTGAATAGAATTGCAACCTTTCTTGTTTTCTGTTTAAGATATATAATCTTTAATAGAATTGCATTTCACATTAATTAAGATATATAATCATGTAGTATATGTTTTTTATATGTTTTTTCTGTTTTTTTATGGTAAATATTTTGTTTATAAATATAAGTATAAAGTTGGTTTTTGTCCACTGATTTTAGTTTGGTTGGTTGAGAGGAATGATTATCCTTTCCACTTAGTAAGTGATTTGTTGAGCTCCTTATGAGTATATTATTGTAATGGCTTTGAATAAAGTATAAAACCAATTTTTCATAGTATATATTTGATTAGCCGATTTTCCATAAATTTCATTTTTTTAAATGAAGAATTTATATTATAAAATTATTAAACTAGTACATACTGTACATTTTCACCTTTTTAAATGTGCTAATTCATTGCCAAATGATTCTTTACTATTCATCCTCCTCTTTCCGGGTCTTTCAAAGTGTATGCATTGACCCAATCCTCATAGTATGAGCATGACTATAAACACTGATAAACCAAAGCTTATGATAATTAAATCCAAAATGATCACCAACAATACTTTTGTATATGACAACAATAGCTTAGAGTAAGTGCCTTCATACAAATATCTTGGAATCAATATTCACTACAAGATCAATTGAAACTATAGCTCAAAAAAAGATAAAGGGTGGAAATCTTATTATGGGATTGAAAACAATTGTAAATTAGCAAACTTTTGGCTTTGGGATAAAAAAAACTCCTTTTTTACACTCTTGTTACTCTCATTATCTTATATGGATGTGAAATATGGGGTTGCAATATCTCTAGAAAATTATGAAGAAAGAAAGGATCCAATTTTTTTTATAACTTGTAATCTCAAAATTAAATGTAATACACCATATCCTAGCCTCCTCATAGAAGCAAACATTTTCTCCATTGAGAGCATTGCTATTATTAGATACCTAAATTACAAGAACAATATAAACATGGATGACAAGAGGCTCCCCAAAATTGCTTCAAACTCTTGCCAAAACCACTAGCAGTTTAAGTGGGGGTGGCATAAAGATGCCAAATCTTGGCTAAATCATTGCGGAATACAAGAAGAAATCATAATTCACTTCTAAATTTAAGGAGAATATGTGGTGTGATAAAGAATTAGAGGATACAAGGAAATTAATATATTACAAGGAGGTGGTCAACCCTAATTTAAAAGATCAAAAGTACCTCTCAGTTTTGACAAGTGTATAGAAGAAAATCAACATTCTTAAAATAAAAACAAACTTGTATGAGCTATAAAGTGAAACTAGGCGTTAGACAATTTCCAAAACATTGTGGGATGAAAGAATCTACCATCTTTGTGACACTAAGAGGGTTGAAGATGAAAACCACTTCCTCTTAGATTGCTCTACCTATACCCAAATTAGATCTCAATTTAAAAATATTTGCCACAATACATACCTTCTTAACCTCCGAAGTCAACAAAACTATGGTGATCTTGGACCACTTCTTTTAATGCTTTTTTAGCATAGAAATACAATTTTAAAGAAATCAAAGTAATCTCTTACTTTCTTAAGGTACGATAGACCTGTTGAGAACACACTTATACTGAAGGGGGGGGGCGGGGAGTGCTGAATTAGTATAAGACAATTGTTTTACTTTTTCAAATATTCATCAACCATAAGAAAACAATCACATATGAGATCTATTGACCTCAGAACATGGAACATAAGATTTACATGGAAACCATTTCAGAAGAAAACCACAAAATTCTCTTTATAATTCTTTGTAGACACCAACATATTGGAGACACCAATTTCCATTGGTACAAATCCTAGTAGGAATCAACCTACTCTTACATATATTCATAGACACCAATCTACTAGAGACATCAATCCCCACCACTAAGCACCAACTTAGCAAGATACACCAATATCTTTGTTTGAGTGACACAAAACTACTCTTACAGATCTTCGTAGACACCAATCCCCACTGCTAAGCACCAACTTAGCAAGAGACAAATATTTTTGTGGAGTTGCACCAACCTTCACTGAGTCTGCTTTCTACTTCTTCCTTCATCAGGTACTTCTTGCTTCTGCCTGGTACTTTTTCCTTCACCAAGTGTGTTCACTACTTGTGCCTTCACCATGTTTGACCAAAATTAGAATATCCAAATGGTAATTTCCCCAAAGCTTGTTTTTTGGGGCCTCTTTCCAAGAACGAACTTGTACAACATGCCACATATCCAATTTTTCAAATATAATTATGAAATTTTTACCTGAGGTACTTTTGTATGTCTCCTATGTTTTCTAAAATTTTCACAATCTAAAGAGTCCCAGAAAATAAGTTAGTGAAAATGTCAAACTAACCTATTTGAAATTGATTTCAAGAGCATTCAAGAACCATAAATTCCACATAACATATCTCAAAAAGTACAGTGAACCAACATCCAAAATTTTTACCCGAGGTCATTGTGTATGTCTCCTCTATTCTGTAAAAATTCCACAGTCTGAAGAGTCCCAAAAAATAAGCTAGAATGAAAATGCCAAACTGACTTGTTTGAAACTGATCTTAGAACCATTCAGAAACCCTAACTTATACAGAGCATATATCAGAAAGTGCAACGAATTAACATCTAAATTTTTTAGCCATGGTACTTATGTATGTCTCCTCTGTTTTGTAAAAAATTCGCAGTCTAATGAGTCCTGGAAATGAAGTTATAGTGAAAATTTCAAAATGACCTATTTGAAACTGATTTCAAGAGAATTCAGAAATCCTAACTTATATAGAGCATATCTTTGAAATTATATTGAACCAACATCTGAAATTTTTACCACATGTACCCAAATATCTCTCCTCTATCTCTACAAAATTTCAAGGTCTAAAACATCCTAGAAAATAACCTATAACGAAAGTGCCAAGTTTCTGTTTGAAACTGATTTTAAGAACATTTAGGAACCCTAAATTCCATATGGCATATATTTGAAAGCATTGCGCACCAACATCTAAAATTTTTACATGTACCCAAATACCTCTCCTCTATCTCTATAAAATTTCAAGGTCTAAAACATCCTAGAAAATAATCTATAACGAAAGTGCCAAGCTGATATGTTTGAATTGAAAGCATTGCGCACCAACATCTAAAATTTTTACATGTACTTAAATACCTCTCCTCTATCTCTATAAAATTTCAAGGTCTAAAACATCCTAGAAAATAATCTATAACGAAAGTGCCAAGCTGATCTGTTTGAAACTGATTTCAGGAACATTTAGGAACCCTAAATTCCACATGGCATATATTTAAAATCATAGCGCACCAACATCTAAATTTTTTACATGTACCCATATATCTCTCATCCATCTCTTTGAAATTTCAAGATATGAAACGTCCTAGAAAATAAGTCATCGCGAAAATGCCAAGATGACCTAAAACTGTTTTCACAACTCTTCCCTTTTGGAATGATATTCAATTTTTGTTCATCCATTTTTCACACACACTTTCTCTTTTTATACTTTTTCATAACCCTTCATGAAGAGAAATGTCCATTAAATAAATAATTAATTAATTCTGCTTTTTTATTTTACTTTTCCAAATACCATGGGAAAATACCCAAACCGATGTGTTTGAAGCCACCATTTCACTTTTTACTTTTTCACATGCACCCATTTTTTTAATTAATACCACCATTTCACTTTTTACTCTTTTACATGCAATCTATTTTAATTAATATATATATATATATATATATATATATATATATATATATATATATATATATATATCTTGGAAATTTTGTGTGTATTGCAATGTCGTAATATGACATCATTTGACATCAATGACAATAATTCCAACTATCTCCCCCTTAGTCATAGATGTCAATCTTGTAACGAAGCAGATAGTTCACCATGCATAGAAAAAATTATCCCCCATGTTTGCAGCTCTCCCCACAACAATGACAAATTGATGCTCCCCTTGAGCTTGTGCTTCTCCTTAAGCACTTAGTGATGAGATAGATATTACTCCCAATTTCTGTCTAAGATATTCAAATGTCTCTTTGGAAAGGGGTTTTGTGAAAATATCCGCAATATGTTCTTTGGTGACAATATATTCCAACTTGACATTCTGTTATGCTACTTGTTCTCTTAAGAAGTGGTACTTGATTGGAATATGCTTTGTTTTTTAGTGCATCGCACGATTTTTTGAAATATTTATTGCACTTGTGTTGTCACAAATTCTTGATATTGGATGATCATATTCTACCTTAATATATTTCAATGTTTGCTTCATCCAAAGAACTTGTGTGCAATATGATGTTGCTGCTATATACTCGGCCTTTGTTGTGGATAGAGAAACCAAAGGTTGTTTCTTGCTCAACCAAGACACTAGACTATTTCCCAAAAATAATGTTTCTCCACTCGTACTTTTCCTATCATCAACACTGTCTACCCAATCCACATCCGTATATGTTGTTAGAGTAAAATCTTCACATCTTGAGTACTATACGCCAAAATCCAAGGTGATCTCTGAATATTATTTTCATTGCTTGCACATGAGTTTATTTTGGTGCATTTTGAAACCATGCAACCAATCCTACTGCTTTCATAATGTCCAACCTTGATGTCGTCAGATATAGTAGGCTGCCAATCATTGACTTGTACAATATTTGATTTGCTTCAGGAGATTCATCATCTTTGCTCAATTTACAACCTGTGACCATAGGTATGTTGAATGATGCACAATCTTCCATTCTAAACTTCTTCAACATTTCCTTGATATACTTGGCTTGTGAAATGAATATGCCTTTGTCAAATTGAGAAATCTATAAACTAGGAAAGAATGACAATTTACCAAGCATAGACATCTTAAATTCCTTTTGCATTTCTATTGAAAACTCTTGGCACATTTTGTTCATACTACCTCCAAAAATGATGTCATCTACATAAACCACAACAATCAATTTATTTTCTCCTATTGTCTTGATGTAGAGATTATTGTCAACAATTCGTCTTTTGAATCCTTGTTGTTGTGTCAAGTCTTGAATACCAGACTCTTAGAGCTTGTTTTATCCCATAGTGATTTCTTCAATCTGCATACATGATCATTATTTTTTTATAACAAGAATCCTTTTGGTTGTTCAATGCATACTTATTCCTCTAAATTTCCATTGAGAAATGAAGATATTACATCCATTTGATAGACTTTGAATTTATTGAAACTCGCAAATGCAAGAAAAATTCTGATAACTTCTAGTCTTGCAGCCGTGGAAAATGTTCATTCAAATATTTGTCCATCTTCATTCAAATTGTTCTTAAAAACCCACTTGTGCCAATCACTTTTTTATCTTTCGGTCTTGGAACAAGTTCCCATGTCTCATTCTTCTCAATTTGATTTAGCTTTTCTTCCAGGACATCAATCCAATGCTTGCCTTCGCTAACTTCTGTAAAGTTCTTAGGCTGTATTTTAGATAGAAAAGATAAGTTTTCGTGTTTTGTTTCACTTTCTAGTCTTCTTCTTGTCTGAACTCCTATATCTTTATCACTAAGAATTAAATTTTCTGAACGATTCTTTCAAACAAATCTAGATGATGTCTTTGTATCTTGACATTCTCATTCTACTTCTTCTTCTTCTTTACATCTTGGATCCTCTATTTGAACATGTGCTTTCACCTTCTTGTTCAACTCCTTGGTTTTGACATGTCTACATTGACCCTTTAACCTACTTTCACTTAATTTACCCTTCATCTTCACTCATTTACTATTCATATTACCACATTTACCTATCTTATAAGGCCTTCACTTCATAAAATCTTCATGATGCATTTAATTACTGTCTTCTACTCATTCCCCACATTTTGATGTCTATTTAGAATAGATATCGTGGTTACCTAACCATTTCCAAAGTTTCAACAGTCTTCATGGAATTTTCCAGTATTGTCAAAATGTAGTTTCACTACTGAAATTCTTGTCGCAGACTGTTTCCAAGGACAAACTTTAGGCCAAATTAAAGAATAACAAGACATGTTTTTTGTGCATAATACACCCATTTAGGCGCAATATGGGAATATTTCACAGAAAATGTATGATAAGGGATGTACATGCATGTTTTCAAAGATGATTTTATGACAATTTCCAAAATTTTATGTAGTGGTCATTTTTAAAATCATTCATTGATTCGCATGGTCCCACTTAGTAAGGAGAAAATCGGGCATATGGGTTTTGTTAGCAGATGCCCCAATATGGTTTTGTGTTCATGAAATCGAATTTAAATCCAACACAACAAGAATAGTGGAAAATTCAAACTCCATGTCAACACATAACACAATGGCAGAGCATCCAAGTTGTTAGGCACCAAATCATCCACGATGTTTTAGTAAATCAAGTGTGATAATTTCATGCATCAATATCATGAAATTATCTCTATGTGGGCCATTGAAATCAACTTATTCAACCACGATTATAACAAATCTGATTTGTAAAATATCCTTGCTTTGTTTTCTAGTCAATCTGTTACAAAAATCCGTAGGCTTTGGATAGGGGATCATTGTAATGTTATAAATGTCATCCTGAGAGCCTATGAGATATAAGATATAATCTAGAATGGATGTAATGTTCCCTGTTGATATTGATTTTGAGAACTAATACATGTTATGTTGACTATTCAATCTATGTGCTATGAGTGTTAAATTCATAGTTTAGTTCTGTAACATTTTCAACAACATTATCCAAACTAGGAGCCCCTCTTGTGTGAGGTATACGTTGCTTAAATTCTAAATTATCTTTTATTTGATTTAAGTAGCAAGTGTGATTTCAATTATTGTCATTTATTTTCTCATAAGTTTCCAATTCAATTTATGAATTTTTCTTTTAAACACTGCAAAAATACTATTGCACATTTTGTTAATTGAATAAAGATTATCTCATTTGATTACATAAATCTTCATTTCACATAATGATTGAAATACTACAACAACCATTTCAATTAATAATTCAGTAGGTTAATAGATTAAAGTGCCTAGAATAATTTGTGTAGCATTGCATTAATTATGTTTCTGTAGTGTTGCATTAAATTATGTTTCCGTAGCATTGTAGTAATTATGTTTCTGTAGAAGAACAATGAGAAGTTTGTATTACATAGTGTTCTTTAAAAAATAATTCGTAAATATAATCCTGCATATATTTTTCTTACATCTCACAAGTCTATGGACTCATGATTGATAATTTCATGTAGCAGAGTTTAATCCATTAAACTGACTGGAATATTTTGCATCATTACCAAGGATATGCTAAAGGGATTAAAACATTGGTAGTTTAGTTTTTCATTTTTTGTTTTTGCATATGATCTTGTTTTTCCAACATTTACGACCTAGAGGAGGAGAAACGATAAGAAGAGAGGTAAGAACTTGCGCTTTCACTTTAGTGAGTTTCTTTGAGACCTCGTCATGTTGGTACAGTGTGTTTCCTTGATTAACCTTACATCAATGATAACCTAGTGACAACATGGTATTAATAGCATGAGGTGTTCAAGTACATGGCTATTGCAAAAAATGATTAGAGTGTGGTGTGTTTTATTTTTGTAGATTTCATTCAAAAAGTAGAAAAATTTCAATTATTTTGGGTGCTATAAGAATCCCCATACACTAATACATTTATGAGCAAGAGATATAAACCAACAAGAAGAACTTAAATATGCCCAATATTTTTTTGAGAAAATGAGGACGTACTACCACAAGGGCCTTCTCAAATCCTTTTCCAAAGCTGATAATTGTCATTAGGAATGAAACTATTGAAGAACAAAATATCCATGACTCAGATCCACAAGAGGAACACTTATAAGTATTTCTCAAACAACCTTGAAATCATATGTAAGACTCATGGATAACATCTAATGAAGAGCAAACATTGGGGCCAGAGATCAAATAATTTATTGCATTCCTGTCACTAGATCCTTTATGCATTCAAGAGTGCAATAAGCAAATTTTAGAAGATCTGCATGGCATGACAAAGAAATACATGCAACCCATTTCCAATACACTATAAAACCAAATGAACAATAAGTACATTGAGTCTTGGTTCTAGAAAATTATCAGCCTGCAACATTTCTCCATTATTCAACATTTCTTGGCACTATATCAATCATAGCAGCTGGTTTCTCATATCCTGACATCTATAAAGGTACCTTTTTCGAATTTGGATAAGAGTCTACTTGAGATCCTGTTATGCAAAAGGATGCATTGGAAATATTCCTACACTTGAACAAATGTTTTCTTTTCCAAGTAGAGTAGGATAAGGTAGAAAATAAATCAATAAAATAGTAAAGATAAAAATAAGTCCAACTATGAAAACTAGGATTCTGGGGCAGTTGGATAATAATGAACCTTGTTTGAAAACCATGTTTCTGGCTAGAAAGGTTCACAATAAAATTTTGCATACAATTGTTGGTTCAATCTTTCATTTAAATTTCTTCAAAATTATTTTGTTCAGTGCTCATGTTGGATGATGTGGGATTCCCTAAGGCCCTCATTCCAATAGACCTTGTTCCATCGACTTCACCACCTTATCTGGGATCAATATTAGAGATTTTATAGTGCTTTTGAGCTTGCATACATTAGTGTCTCATAACTGTCAGATTCTGCAGGTGACTCAACTTCAACACCTCTATTCATACCTATCAGAATGCACTAAGGTACCTTGACACTCGGTTTCATCAATGGTGAGTGATATCGCATTGGTTAACAACATACATCAATGGTTGGTAATCCAACGATTTCTTCCCATGCTCGACTTCATCACATCCACTCACATGGAAATAATTATACCACAGGTTCGAGAAAGCTTGACGACTTTATGATTTCATATTATACAGTAGTTACAGACTTTGTATATTTTTTCAAATAAAAGAAGAATATCTTTATGTTATGGAAACAATTTCAGTGAGAATTTCCTATAACATAGTTTTAAAGCATTCATGGTTGTTATTTTGGTTCCAATAGTATTTCTTATTTGACATGTACAAAAAGTATGAATAACAAAAGAGAGTTTCATATTGAATATCAACTCCAGACTTTTAGTTTCAACAACACATCTAATTACAGATCATGTACCTAGTACCAACAAAAAGAAGCCATGAGATTAGCCTTTCCAGATATCTAGCATGTACATTTCCAACACCTTTTGATCATCAATTCATACATAAATCGGTACAGGTAAAATGAGGTAAACAATTTTTTCAATTTGATTTGTGTTATCGGACATGGAGAGACTTAGTAAGAATAATTTGATATTTGTTTTCTGAAATCCTTGTGATAACCATTATGATTCCTTCATGTTTCCTCTTTTCAATCATAATTTCATATGGTAACCTACATATATACATTATCTCTATCTAATCGATTCCCTACCCATTCTTATCCTCTAAGTTGTCACCTCATCCTTCATTAACATTGTGATCAAGAGATATCCTTTATACTTAGATCTGGATATCATTAAAAATATATCCAATAAAGCAAGTACAAAGCTCAGATGATCTGAATTTTATTACATCTTTGCAACTAGAGACATTTCCCTCGACATCTATTCCTTTGCAGAAGAAGACCATCAAAAGGTTAAAGGATAAACTACAACAATTAAATATATTGAACATGTATATAAAGACATTTTTGGGATCACAAAATTTTGCTTCAAAAATTTTGGCAGCTCAGATATGCATAGCTTAGACATATAGTTGCATGAGGACATGAAAATACTCAAGTGTGGGGGAGAAGATAGAAGACGTTGGATCTCCATTTTGAAGAATTTTTATACTGTTAATCATCCTACTTTGATTGTCTAATCCGTCCTTTATTTCCTTTATCATTACCTCTCTTGTAACATATTCATGGTATCAATTTCTCAAAACAATCCAAGGTGTTAAGTTGTTCATATTCTTAATTTCCCTATTCTTGATAATCAAATTAGATTGAAATTTTGTTTATCTATCACTTGTTCCTGTAGCTAAAACTTTTACAAAAGACTTCTTGTTTTTGTAGCAGATTTCCTATTCTGGTGGCATATGTTCCTCTAACAACCTTATTTCCATCTATGTTCCAAGATTTTAAATTTTTTCTAATGAAGGATGAACTATGAAAATTCCATATGAGAAGTGGAATTTTCAAGGTTCCAGCAGAACAAACTTTCATTTTCAATGTTCCAAAATTTGATTTTTTCCTCAACAACAAAATTTCTTCCAAATAAAGTTGTAGAACCAGTTTGTAGATCAACGAATAGATTTTTCTTTTTTACTCCAAATTAAAATTTCATTTATTTTAAAAGTCTTCAAATTTTCATAATTGTAGTATGGTATAAATATTTCAGTAGTCTTCAAAATGATTAGACTTTTCAATTCTTGTTCAAAATTTTAGAGTTTGAGTCTCAACATTCTAGATCTTCTTTCAGATAGATATGGAAAAATGGCAGTTACAAATTGATTATGTTCAAATATAGAGATTATTTTTCAAAGTTTGGCCATATGAGGATCTCCAGATCAAGATAATACCTACAATTTTTAGACTTTCATTAGTTACAAAGTTGTTTTGGTAGCTGCCAGAATTCCCCTGTAATTTTTTTTTGAGAAACTATTAGGTGTTAGCTTATTTTCAAATCTAGTATGGAGAGTACCAACACATTTTTTCATAGAATAAATGAAATAATTTCATGCATTCTATCATGAAATTCATCATTGGCAATTCAAAGTTCTATATCATTCATCTAAAATTCCATATTTCACAACAATCAGTAGTATTTTTTGATTCAACAATTAGAAATCAACATCAACAATAAAAGTTTTCGTCATATTCAAATTTGGTTCAAAATTCCCTTTCCAAGATTCAAAAAAATGCAAGGGGATATAAATCATGGTTACAAGTAATCAAATATTCTATAAAAACTATATATTTCTATAGCGACTGCATATTCCTGTAGAAAATTTTCAACTTTGCAACGTTGCACACATTCTAGGGACAAACCATGACTTGGAGGAGGATCTAAATTGTCACGAGATGGTTTCTTATGTGTCAGTTGATATTAAGAGTCAACATGACCATCGAGGAGGTGAAGTCAATCTTTAGGAAAACAAAGGGCACTATGGAAAAATATCCTGGAATATAATATCAAATCCAGTACACACCATCTCTTGCTTCCATGCATCAAGACTTCAAGGGAAAAATTAAGTCCAAGCGAAGATAAAAGGAAAAGTAATTGAGAATTTTAGTAGCCAACAAATCAGCTCAGAAAAAATAAGGTACATGGGATTCATTTTTCATATTCTACTTCCTATTCCTACAACAAAGAAGCAATGTGATTCATATTCTATAGCTAGTTATTACTAGGTTTTCTGGAAACAATCTGTGTTACTAGATTTCCTACAATCCAGATCTTATTGATTCAACAAATAACATAACATCAAAGTTTTGAGAATTCTCTAGCACAACAAGTTCAACACACATCCCCATGCATCACATCAAATATAACCAAGCCAAAGCAAAAGGAAAGGAAAAGGTAATTAGGTAAAACAATTTCTATTTTTACTTGGAGAATTACATACATAAAAAATTTGAATCTCTTTCACCTCTCCACACATTACCTTTTCTTATTACTTACCATGCAGATTACTCTATTTCATACTTCGATGTAATCTTCACTGGTTTAAACATGATCTTTGCATAGAAATCACCTAATTTTTTTTTGTCCATTAATTCCATTTACCTTTGGAATCCTTCATCACTATCCTTTCCTTTTGGAATTGTTAAAATTTGAAGAAACTTAAGGTTAAAATAGATTTTATCCATTCAAGTCATGCATCTTATGTCAGAGTTCATAGTGAAAGAAAATGTATTATCTGTCTTGTACCTGCAATAAATAAGAAAGTTTGGAGCAGGAAAACTCAATAAATAAGAAAGTTTGGAGCAGGAAAACTTCAACCATTGTACTATGACCCAGTAAAAAGCACACATCATTTCAAGTCTTGTTCATCATCATGCCTTATCAAAATAAATAAAATACAAAACAAAAAAAGAGTAAATTGAAAAGAAAATAAAAGAAATAAATAAAGAAAAAAAAATTAGCATAGAAAGCAAAAGGCATTGATTTCAACAATCAAACAAGGGATTGAAAATAAAAACATGTATCATCAAGAGTACTATGATCTGGGAAACATTTAACATTCATAGCCTTATTTAATGAGGACATGCAATGACTTGAGTGTTGGGGGGATGTTGAGCTTTGGTTTTGACATGTTTACAATGACCCTTTAACCTAGTTTCACTTAATTCACCCTTCATCTTCACTCCTATACTACTCATATTACCGCATTTACCCATATTATAAGGCCTTCACTTCATAAAATCTTCATAATGCATTTAATTGATGTTTTCTACTCATTGCCCATGTTTTGATGTCTATTTTTAATAGATATTATGGTTGCCTAACCATTTCCAAAGTTTCAACAGTCCTCATGGCATTTTCCAATATTATCAAAAAGCATTTTTTCTACTGAAATTCCTGTAGCGGATTGTTTCCAGGGAATGTCTTTGCACATAATTTGCGAGTAGAAGAGGGCACATTAAGAAATTATACGACATGGGTTTTGTGCAGAATACACCCATTAAAGAAATATGAAAACATATTTCTCAGAAAATGTACGACAAGGGATGTACACATGTTTTCAAAGAAAATTTTATGACAATTTCCAAAATTTTCTATAGTGGCTATTTTTAAAACCATTCATTGATTCACATGGTTGCGCCTAGTAAGGAGAAAATCAAGCATATGTGTTTTTTTAGAATATGCCACAATATGGATTTGTGTTTTTGAAATCGAATTTACCTCCAAAACAACAAGCATAGTGGAAAATTCAAACTCCAAGTCAATGCAGAACACCGTGGCAGAGTATCCAAGCTGTTAGGCGCTAAATAATCCACGATGTTTCATCAAATTGAGTGTGAGAAACTCATGCATCACTATCATGAAATTATTTCCACGTGGGTCATTGAAATCATATCATCCAACCATGATTATAGCAAATTAGATTTGTAAAATATTCGTGCTCTGTTTTCTAGTCAGTCTGTTACAAAAATCCTTAGGATTTGGATCTAAGGGGATCATTGTAATGTTATAAATACGTTATCCTGAGAGCCTACGAGATATAGGATACAATATGGAATGGTTGTAATGCTAATCTCTTGATATTGATTCTGAGAATTAATACAAGTTCTATTGACTGCTCAATCTATGCATTGTGAGTGTTAAATTCATAGTTTAGTTATGTAGCATTTTCAACAGCATTATCCAAATCAGGAGCCCCCCCATGTGTGAGGTATATGTTGATTAAATTATAAATTATTTTTTCTTTGATTTAAGCAAAAAGTGTGATTTTGATTATTGTCATTTATTTTCACATAAGCTTTCAATTCAATTTATGAATTTTTCTTTTAAACACCGCAATAATACTAGTGCACAGTTTTTTATTTGAATAAAGATTATCTTATTTGATTACAAAAACCATCATTTCACATAATGATTGAAATACTATAAAAAACATTTCAATTAATAATTCAATAGGTTAACAGATTCAAGTGCCCATAATCATTTCTGTAGCGTTGCATTAATTCTGTTTCTATAGTGTTGCCTTAAATTATGTTTCCGTAGCATTGTCGTAATTATGTTTATGTAGCAGAACAATGAGAAGTTTGAATTGCATAGTATTCATTTAGAAATAAATCATAAACCTAAATCTACATACATTTTGCTTGCATCCCACAAGTCTACAGACTTCATATTGATAATTTAATGTATAATATTTTAATCCATTAAACTGGCTAACACTTCTGATGCCTTGCTTCATCCAATTTAATATTGGCACTCTCTACGATTTTTACCAATGCTTTATTGTAACATCAATAAGCCTTGATTCTTTATGAATAACCTAGAAATAAACCTTCTTCATCTTTGGAGTGAAATTTTCCCAAGTCCTCATCATCTCTCTTTATGTAGCACTTGATTCTGAAAACTTTGAAGTATTTAACTATTGTTGGTCTACCCTTCCATAATTCATAAGGTCTTTTGTTGTTGTTGACTCTTATTTTCCCTCTATTCAAAATTAGACAACAATGTTGACTGCTTCTCTTCAAAACCTCTATGATATATTAGCTTCATTCAACATTTTTCTATACATATATCGTATGGTTAGATTCTTCCTTTCTATCACTCCATTCTGCTATGGAGTTCTTGCAGTGGAAAAATGTCTCTTTATTCCATGAAGCTAAAAAAATTCTTCAAATTCATTTGAGATAAACTCACCTCCTCTATCTAATCTCAAGCACTTGATTTTTGTAATATACCAGATATAAAATGTATGCAGAACCAAAATAAAATGCTAGTAATGGTAGAATAATAGCAATATAACCAGAACATTCACCACAATAACACTAAAATGATATAAGAATAACAACAGAAATAACACTTTGAATCTGAAAGCAATGTTCACGGGCCTCTTCGAGGGGGAAACCTCCAATTGAGCAGATCTCTATTACAATAATATCCAAGCTAGGGTTTTCATACCATCGACTCCTATTTATACTAAAAAGAAGCATCTAGAGGAAGATCCTTCTAGAAGCGAAAGCTTCTATTAGGTCTTCTTACATCCGCCTTATTCTATTTTATTGAAAGGCCTTATTAATATTGACCTTTATTACATCCAAATATATTGTTCTACCTATGTGCGGGTTAGGACCCTAACATGTTCACCCCCTTAAAAACAACCTTGTCCTCAAGGCTTGAGATGAGGAAATTGTTGCAGAATGGTAGCTGGTTCCCAAGTGGCATCTGCTGGAGTTGTATCATTCCACTAGACTAGCACTTCCTTAATGGTTCTCTGACATAGGCGACACTCACACTGGTCCAAAACTACTTCTGGCTATAGCCAAATGGATCCTTCTTCAACTAGCTCTGGAAGGTTGGTTTGAATTTGGCACTTAGCTCCAATCACCTTCTTTAAGCATGAAACATGAAAAATAGGATGTAGCTTCGAATGGCTAGGCAAAGCTAACTGATAGGAAAATTTTCCCACATGCTTGAGCACGGTATAAGGACCATAAAATTTGGGCGCTAGCTTCTGACAATGCTCGGCCTTGAGGGAAGTTTGCTTGTAAGGTTGTAGTCGAAGAAACACTTGATCCCCTTCTACAAATTGACGTTCAGAGAGACCTTGATCTACTTTTTGCTTCATGAGATTCTGTGCCATGACCAAATTCTCTTTGAGGGTACGGAGAATAGCCTCTCCAGCTGTAAGTGTTAGGTCAACCGTCTGGACCTTCGAGGCACCTGGTAAGTATGAGAGAACTGAAGGTGGCTTCTGTCCATATATCGCTTCAAAAGAAGTCATGCGTGTAGCTGTATGTTATGAAGTGTTGTACCACCATTCAGCTAGGGGAACCATTGAGCCCACTGATTTTTCTTTTCCGAGGCAAAACACCTCAAATATGTTTCCAAACACTTGTTGACAACTTCCGTTTGGCCATCAGTTTGTGGATGATAAGATGTGCTGAGATGCAATTCGGTGCCTTGTATCTTGAACAATTCTTGCCAAAATTTGCTTGTGAAAGTTGGGTCACGATAAGAAACAATAGAGTGCGGCATGCCATGAATCTTGAAGACCTGATCCATGAATATTTGAGCCACCATGGATGTTGTAAACGGGTGTTGAAGGGCGAATAAATGAGCATACTTGGAAAGGCGATCAACAACCACCATGATGATGGATTTATTTCCCGATTTGGGTAAGCCGGTAATAAAATCCATAGAGATATCCTTCCAAATAGTAGGTGGAATCGGGAGCAGTTGTAGTGTGCCTGACGATTTGACTATTTATCCCTTGTTGCGTTGACACACATCACATTCAACTACAAAATTATGAATGTCCTGTTTCATACCATCCCAGAAAAAGAAACGTTTGACCCTGTCATAGGTTTTGGTGAACCCGGAGTGCCCTGCTGTGGGTGTAGCATGAAGCTCAGAAAGTACCATGGATTTAAGCTTTGATTGTTTACTTAAATACAAACAGACTTTGTATCGAAGTTCCTCATGGAGCCAAGAGTACCCTAGGGAAGCTGGAGAATTAGACTACAATTGGTGGATCAACTGCGAACTTTTGGTATCTTGTAGCCATTCCTAGCGAACGGCTTGGAGCCAATATGGTACAATGAATGAAAGAGAAAAAAGGGATCCTTCATCTTCATATTTTTGGGAAAGTGCATCCACAACCACATTGTCTTTGCCTTTCTATAAATGATCTCATAATCATATCCAAAGAGTTTAGTCACCCATTTTTGTTGTTCTGGGGAGGAAATGCGTTGTTCCAGAAAATACTTGAGGCTTTGATAGTCTGTCTTAATTTGGAAGCATTGCCCCAATAGAAAAAGACGCCACAGATCCATGGCATGCAGAATAGCTAACATTTCCTTTTCATATATGGATTTGCCCAAATTTCTTTCAGATAGTTGCTTGCTAGTAAAGGCCAAAGGTCGACCCTCTTGCATAAGGACAACACCAATTCCTTTCCCTGAGGCATCACATTCCAACACAAAGGTCTTTGTGAAATCAGGAAGGGTGAGGAATGGAGTGGTGCACATGGCCATCTTCAAGGTTTGAAAATCTTGAGCAATGGCTGGAGTCCAAGTGAAAGAGTTATTTTTTAGGAGAGCAGTGAGAGGTGCTGCAATCTTCCCATAATTCTTAACAAACTTGCGATAATACCCTCTTAAGCCTAGAAATGCACGCAAGATTTTAAGAGTCTTTGGGTGAGGCCAGTGTTGCATAGCTTCAATCTTTTTAGGATCCACCCTAACGCCATCTTTGCCAACTAGATGACCCAAGTATTCTACTTCTGAGGCGCCAAAAGCACATTTAGACTGTTTCAGGAAACGTTGATGCTGAGAGAGTAGATGGAGAACTCGATCCACATGAGCAAGATGGTCTGTCCAAGTTTTTCTATAGATGAGGATATCATCAAAGAAAACTAAGACAAAATGGTGGAGAAAAGGATAGAAGACATGATTCATGAGGCTTTGGAAGGTGGAGGGGGAATTACACAAGCCAAAGGGCATGACCAAAAATTCATAGTGGCCCTCATGAGTTCTAAAGGCAATCTTGGGAATGTCTGCCTCTTTCATACGTATCTGGTGGTAGCCCGAACGAAGATCCAGTTTAGTGAAGAATTGGGCGCCACTCAATTCATCCAGGAGGTCATCAATGACAGGTGTTATCACTCCAGGAAACTCTCCTAGGCTGTAAGTCGGAGATGCCTGGTAACTAACTCTTTTTGAAGTAATTTTCTAAATAAAATGTGAATTTGGAACAAGTCGGATGACTGGATCAATTTTCACTCAAATCATGCATAAACACATCAAGATGGA
>SNQJ01S0030636.1:44541-109608 GCA_010110895.2 Picea sitchensis | reverse complement strand
TTGTATGTTTTAATTTGTTTATGTTTCTGTCCCCAAGGGTTAGGTATTCAAGGGTTCTACAGACAAGGGTTTGCCCTGTGCTATAGCTCTCTGATATACGTGTGGGGTCAAACAATAGTACTTAGATCAATATCTCAAGGCACTAACTAAGGAGGATAGACCATACCCTTATCCGTACTACCCGACTACCCAGGTACTAGAGAGTATCTTCCCGAGTGTTGTTCTCGGTGAGACTATAGCAGTCAGGCGGCTGATCGGTTTATCTAAAGAGGGCTTAAGGTAATCTAGGTTGATCCATACACAGGTGTTGTCTGATGTGCTACAACTCGAAGGGGTACCAACAGGGGTTACAAGGGTGGCCAACAACTGTGCGCTTAAGTACCACTTGTATTTCCTGCATGTATGAATCCATCAACCGCAAGTTTATGCACGTAACAACAGATCTCTGTGGCTTAAAGACGTCGGAATACGTCTCTACCCTAAAAAATAAATTAACCCACACTTTTTGCCGAGGAAAGTGCTCTAATACCACTTGTAATATACCAGATATAAAATATATGCATAACCGAAATAAAATGCTAGTAATGGAAGAATAACAACAATATAACCAGAACATTCACCACAATAACACTGAAATGATATAAGAATAACAACAGAAATAACACTGAAATGATATAAGAATAACAACAGAAATAACACTTTGAATCTGAAAGCAATGTTCACGGGCCTCTTCGAGGGGGAAACCTCCAGTTGAGCAGAGCTCTGTTACAATAATATCCAAGCTAGGGTCCTCATACCCTCGACTCCTATTTATACTAAAAAGAAGCATATAGAGGAAGATCCTTCTAGAAGCAGAATATTCTATTAGGTCTTCTTACATCCGCCTTATTCTATTTTATTGAAAGGCCTTATCAATATTGACCTTTATTACATCTGAATATATTGTTCTACCTATGTGCGGGTTATGAACCTAACAATTTTCAAATCAGTTTCGTTTTCAACCAAGGCTTTGAATGCTTTGAACTTCTCAAATGCTTCAAAATTTTCTTTTAGAAATGTAACCCATGTCATTCTAGAGTAATAATCAATGAGCAACATGAAGTAATTTTCACCTTGTAGACTTTGCATTCTTGTAGGCCCACAAAGATCTGTATGAACGAGTTCCAATGGCTTCGTTGTTGAGTACTCCTTTGATTTGAAGCTTGCTCTTGTCTATTTCCCATGCTAACATTGATTGCAAAGAGTGTTTGAATGTTTAACAATCTTTGGCATATCTCTCACTACTTGTTTGGTGCTAATTTTTACTAGATTATCAAATTTTATATGGCCCATTATTCTATGCCATAACCAACTCTCATCTATTTGTCCCATATATCATTTTTCTCCCTTGATCTCAATGAGGATATATACATTATTTGATGTTCGATATGCATTTTCCACCAATCTTCTCGATCCTTTCTTCCTTATCTCACAACCTTGAGAATCAAATGTGAGAGTGTGTCCTTCATCGTACATTTGATTAACACTGAGAAGATTATGTCCCAAACCTTCAACATACACGAAATTATTTGTTTTAGTCTTTTCATTATCAATAATAAGAGTACCTTTCCATCTATCATTGTGGTAGCATTATCTCCAAATGTTACACTGCATTCGCTTACTTCCTTTAAAGTGAGAAACTTTTTCTTGTCCCCTGTCCTATGGCTTGAGCATCCACTGTCAATGTACCATTGGTTTCCTTTGTTTTGAGACTTATGAATGGAATTTTGCACAAGCATAAATTCCTCCTTCTTCTGCATTTATTGATCGTGCTTCCTTTTCCAAACTCCTATGGGTTTTTTTTTTTTTTGGCAAGGGTATCTTCTTCCCTGTTTTGTCTAGAAGTTTCCACTAGGTCACTTCTACAAAAATGTGCTATGTTCCCATAGTTATTGCACTTAAAACATACAACATTGTAATAAAATAATGGAGCAAATGAATTATAGTTTCTATTTGAGAACCCATAAGTAATTCTATTCTTGTTCCATACATGATCATTTCTTGCATATGCTCTACAATCTATTGATTTATGACCAAAGTGATTGCAAGGAAAATAATAACCAAGGAAAGAGTTTTGGTCTCAATTTGTCTAAGGCCATCTTGGTGGGAAAGATATTTTGAATATTTCCTTGTTTTCTTTGGGAGGAATGTCAATTTTCTGCGGAACATCATTTTCTCTCTTCCTATTGTCTTCGTCACTAATGGAGATTTTGAGTACATCAACATAGCTTTTAGATTTTCCTTCATTTATTTTCTTCGATGGATCTGTAGATTTTGAATATTCTTTGGTGGTCATCTGACTCTTATCATTGATGTTGAGCTCCCATTTTGTCACTCACCATACACATCTTTTGTCCATTTATTCCCCACCTAGGCATTGAAATCCAACTTATTGTCTCCTACTTCTACCTTTTTACCTGCCTAAATATCTTGATTGTAACATGAGGTAAAAGTTGTTTATTTTGATATTTTCTGAAGTTCTTGATAAACTAATTAGGATCTTTTGGATTTATTTTACCAATGATAAAAGTACACTTACCTTTTCAATGTAACAATTGTTCCCACACCATTCCTGGCCTTTCAGTACCTGCGCAAGCATTCTGGTACCCGAGATTGTGGCTTCTCCTAGTTGCGTGCGCCTAGGATGGAGTTGGCAACATGGGTATTGTTCATATGGCCAATGTGATGGGTGTTGACCATTTCCCTTGCGCCCATCATTCCTCTGTATTACACAAAACCTCAAAATCCATGAGCATGTCTTCCAGCGCAACACCAGATCGAGGTCGGGACTCATCCCAGGAACGATATCTAAGATGGTTAGAACGATTTCCTAAGATGGAGTAAATCGTGGTCAATAAGATCTTTTAGTTTTGTTAAGTCATTTTTACCCCTAATTCCACGAGAACATGGGAAAATGATGTAATCTGATATATGCTTAGAATTTGATATATATAGAGGGATTCGCTCTGTGTAAAAATTGATCTGTACATACCCTTTGCTAAATATAATAAAAAGACTATGTTACTCATTCCTTGTTCTTCATATTGTGATGGCTATGATGTAAGCAGGTTAGGAATTTATCTTTGATATTAATCAGGTTTTCGATTTACTTTTGTTTATTACTTGGTGAGTTACTGAGTCGTTTCTACTCACTACTTGGGAAGGCGTGGGCCTACCTCCCCTGGTAAGTTGACTTATTTGTATATTGTTCACTCTCTATTTTGTTCTAGCAATGTTCTTGGATGGATTTGTGTGGAGTGATTTGTAAACTATAGGTTTCATTGGAGTTATGTGTGTTCTTTACCCACTGGGGATTTTCAGGTGTTGTAAACCAAACTTCCCTTAGTACAATGGAAATGTTTTCATATTGACATATATATTTGTGAATGAATAATTAAATGTTTGCATGTTACTAAGGTATATCTTTTTTTTGTACAATATTTAAAGTTAAACATGTTCTAGGATTTATTGGCAGCTTATTTAATAAAAAATGTCTAATCTAAATGTTTCACACACTTGTTAATAAGGTTAAGAGCCATACGATGAATAAACTGAACTAAGATATTGAAATTACCCACTGTGTGTGTGACAACTTGGAGTTGTAATGAAATAGATAAAGTGTTGACTCTGGTTAATGAAGACTGGTTCATGAGCAAATGATAAGATATGGAATGAAAGGCATGATCCTACTAAAAAATCCATCTGCTAAAGAAGCTACTTCATTGATTATCCTAGATAAGAAGAATTAATATCAAAGCATTGATAAAATCTTTGTGATGACTGTTGTGCTACTTATATGTCTAATATAATGCACTCATTAATTATCAATCCAGGATTCGTAATCAACAGAGTTACAAGACACCAGTAAGAAAGGTAATTCCTAATGTCATGAGTATAGAATTAAACTAGATTATGCAGGCTGGAAACAAATCAAAATAGCAAACTACAATGTACTTTGGTTGTCTTTCACAGAGAGGCTATCTATTCCATTATGGTACATGCAAGTATGAGATGGAATTGGTTGATAGATCAACTCTGATGTCTGACCCAGAAACTAATTATGCAATCCACACTTTCTGAAAGGAAATCACACATCAATCAGCATAGCATAGGTAGTTCAACAATCAATATGTTGGTTCTGCTGTGGTTCACAATGAACTTCACTAGGTCTTCTCCAAGTAGTTTTGACTATTGTTGCCAAAAACTATGATCACTCAAGGAAACGAAATTCATGAGAACAGAAACAGAGCACATGTAAAAACAGAGTAATTAAAGATCTAAGCAATTATAAAATGGAAATCTTAATCTAAACTGTACTACTATCATCAAACAGAGTTAAAACTTTAACTAATTCAATGTTTAGACTATTGAAAACAAACACTAATGCTAATCTACAAAGAGGCTGACCTTTGTTGGGCAGTGGGCCCTTGCCACTTCAACAAGTCAGCTGCTGAAGTCTACAGGAAGCTTGCTCTTAAGACACACGATACTCTCACTCACACTTCAACACATAAAAACTCTCTTTAACAACTCAACTCATTCTTAATCATAGCTAATCAGAATATGGAGATAAAATGACTTTCCATTAATCTTTACTTAGAAAATATGTCCTATACTATCATACGTTGCTTATACATTGATAATATGCTAACTCTCCTCTCCTTCTACCATCCTTGCCACGACTATTTAATAGTCTGCATCGTGAAACACAAGGAGGCAAAGGGATTTGCAAATCAATCAGTTGTTTAAGTTTTATCATTTGGTTACATCTTCAGCATCATCCTCATGACACGAAGTGCATGAGGATGAGGCAATTAACAAACTGTCCTTATCATAGAAAATAGACGCCCACCATTTGACTTAGGCGAGATCTGGCACTTAACTTAGTGCATTGGGCTCTTCCATATGAGTACCGGATCGTAACAGGTAGATGGTACCAGATCACGACATGGCGCAAAAGGTGGTACCGGATCGTGACAGAGCGTGGCCATTGGTACCGGATCATAACAGAGTGTGTTCATTGGTACCGGATCACCACAGGTAAGATTTAGGACGCGTTTGGTACCAGATCAGACAACAACAATCTTGGTACGCAAGTACCAGTTTACGACAGAGCTGGTACAAGAATGCTAGTCATCTAGGGGTCAAAGATCATATGACAAATCGAGCATTAGTACATGAAATATTTAATTCCTTAACTCAATAAACCACAAAGTACATGAATTAACCATACTTTACCTTATAACCTTAATACTGGCAAGTGATAACGTTCTTGTCATTCACTCAAGCTTTAGATAGGTCCAAAAAGGTATAGGTGAAGAGTAAAATAGGGTAATAAGAATGTCAATTCCAGGTCTCAACAATGACCTATTCACATATCAAGAAATTGTAAATACTCTTTGATTGTTGGAAGAATGGATTGTATTCACAAAGGATTTAGTTTCTATCTCCATACTCTGTGGTATTAAGGACATAGGATTTCAAGTTAATAATAGGAGTCTATCTCTGATATTTGAGTTGTTTTTCTTGCTGAGTATGGTGTGACCTATAGAGGTGTTTAAGAAAAAGTGAAATGATATTTTAAGGGATAAGAGTTTAGTTTCAGTTTAGTGCAAACTGTGTGTTTAGATTCTTTCTTGGTAGTTGTAAGTTTCCTATACAAAGTATTGTTTTCTCATTGCTTCACCCACCAATTGAAGTGTCAAGCTTTGTGGCAAGGCTTGTTCATATTCATTCACCTGCATGATGATTCATTGTCTGTGGGTAAGAATGCAATGGCACCATGGAGTCTATCCTACTTGTTGTGAAGTAAACATTTTAGGTTAAGGATACGATTAGTCACTAGGAATTATTCTCAAGATTATTAGTCTTATTTTAGGTCAGTAACACTATTATATGGAAACTTGAGTGGATCCATACTGTTGATTGATATAGACATCTGCCTAGGTGATTGTTATTATGTTTTTATCAGTTTCTGATTTCTTTACTGCACTGATAAATAGTTGATTTATTTTTATACATAGAATAGAGTTTAGATAGTTGATTCCTTAGGTTGGTTAATAATTATCTCTATGGATTAGTGGTTTCTTTGCTTATGTTCATGCATGATTGGTAGGTTACTTAGTTCTCTTGCTCCTTGAAAGATAAATTAGGATACACTTCTATCATTTGCCTGCACATACTATGCCTACAGTTCATCAGTTTACAAACCTGGTTGACATTTATGTGGGAATTTATTATAGCAATTAATTATCCCAACATTTTGGCGCCGTTGTTGGGGAACTACTAAAAGGTAAACGGTAAGAATCTAGTCTTCGTTTCAAATTTTGATTGTTTTCTTTGAGCATCCTTTTCTTTTTCCAGATGGTGGCAGAGAGATAGTAAGACAGAAGGTAAGAACCTATGTTTCCACTATTGTGAGTCCTTCCAAACCCTATCTTGCATATGGTTAACTCATGGTTAGACCTAGGGATAGCAAGGGTAGATTTTAAAAAACTAATATTCCACAAGATTTATTTGGTAGCAATAAAACCCCTCCTATTAACCCAACTGAAAGATACACAGGAAGCATGCAGAAAGAGGGTTCTACATCAAGGTTGGCCACCCTAAAATATGAACAAACAATGGAAAAGGTCCAGGGAAAGGAGGGAGATTCCCAGGACCAACCAGTTGAAGAGCCACGGGTTAATAGGCTAGTTTCAAGAGTTGATCCAGTACTAGAGCATACTGTCAATCAAGAACATATATATCAACTTCTTAACACCCCCCATAATGTGATCATTTCACAAGTAGAAACTTCTATGGTGAGAGGAAATCTAGAATTGCAAGTAGGAGACAATTTCACTATTCATCAAAATCCAGTAGCTGAGCCACCAATATCACCAAGTTCAGAGGAATTTAGTATATTTGCCCACATGGAAGACGAAGAAGAAAGGAATAGGGAACCAGAAGGAGAGACCACCTTCGGATTTCCCATACTTGATTTAATGCCGAATGTGAACATGAAAAATATTCCCCCTTTGGTCCTTCCAAATTTCAGAGGTATGGTTACAGAGGATCCAGATGATTTTCTCTTTGAGTTTGATATTCTTTGTAGAATCTATAACTATGTTGATGATGCACAAAAATTAAAATTGTTTCCAACAACCTTAAAAGACTCCGCTCTGAGATGGTTCGTGGGACTTGAAGATTACTCTATCCGATCTTGGGAAGACATGAAAAGTACTTTCCTAAAAAAATATCAAGACTACTATTGGACTAGAGACCCCCATAATGACATCTTTAAGATGCAAAAATTAGAGGAAGAGAGACTTGAAGACTACGTAGAAAGGTTTCTTTATAATCTTCATAAAACCAAGCAAAGTACTTGAAATAATGATACCATCAGGACTATCTTTCTAAAAGGGATACATGAAGAATACATTGATGTGTAAAATCTGATGGGAGCATACGATATCTCTCAATTGCCATTTTCTGACATCTGTGATTTATGCAGGAGATATTCAAGGAGTCGAGCAAAATCTGGTAAGGGAATAATAGATGTTCTGCCAAAAGTAACAAAATCTGTTGCAGGGGGTGGCGTATCAAGGATAGAATTAGGAAATTTATTGGAAAATTTTAAAACATAAATTTTTGTACTCTTAGTTCTCAACTAGATATGTTTCAAGTTAAGAAAAAGCAAGAAGAAGAGAAAGTTGTTGTGGATATTTTTTCCCCCCGCTGTCTAAAGAAGCATCCATTTAAAGAATTCCCATTATATAATGTGCAAGTTTGTGTAATATGTGCAGAGGATCATGAGACAGAGAATTGCCCTTTGCTACCCAGACTTAAAGCCATATATAAAGAAAATAGGGAGGTTGTAGAACCTTATTTTCAAGATGCACTAAAGAAACTATGGCAGCCAATAGCCCAAGGTATGTGCCAATATCCTTTTTCATCATCACTTGCACCTTATAATGCTTATCAAAAATAGTGGAACACTCAAATTCCATGGAAAAACACTTGGCCACAACAAAAAACTCAAACTCATCCTTGGCAAAAGAATTGGAGAAGTAACCCTCACGAGATTATGCCTCAACAACAATTCCCAATGCCTTATCCTAACTACTTGCAATACCCCCCATCCATGCCATCATTGTATCCTACTACCCAAGCAACAGTCCCACAATTACCACAACTGGTTGCAAATCAAAACCCTCCTAGACCAACACAAATGCCTTCACAGCCAATGCCAAATCCAAACAATAGAGCTACACATCGCACCTTTAATGTTGATATGTAGCCTTTTCCGACTTACCTAATCACTCCTATACCCCTCCAAAATATACATATGAGATTAGGTAAAGTCGTGAAACCAAGATATCCCACGGTTGTCATTGAGGAAGAAGAGGAAACTCTTGAACAACTAACAAATGACAACCAAGCCAGAAACATAGTTACTCCCTCCATTCCGACACAAACATCTACTACTCCCACAGAGCAACCACAAGCATCTAAACTTCCACCTTATCCATAAAGGCTGGCCATAGAAAAGCTGATTTTCCTCCCTTAATTTGACTTGGAAGATGAGCTACAAAATGTTTGTGTCAAAATACCCCTGCTGCAAGCTATAAAAGATATTCCCATCTACACAAAAACTGTCAAAGATTTATGTATTAAGAAACCTGGAAGGAAACGTAAAGAGCCCCCCACTATCCACATAGCAGGTCAACTGGCCGAGATAATATCGGGGAAACCATTGGTGAAAAAGTATGGAGACCCTGAAAACCCCATAGTCACCATTTCCATCAATGGCATTCCCATAGGAAATACTTTGATTGATTTGGGAGCTGCAATAAATATCATGACAGTTATGACCATGGAAAGATTACAATTGGATACTCTCCAACCCACATCCATGGTGCTCAAAATTGTTGATAGATCTAGGATCAAGCCTATCAGGGTTCTCGATGACATATTGGTAACTTTAAATTCTTGGGAGTACCCTGTAGATTTTCTAATTATCCAACCTAAAACCAACATGGTATGGCACCTTGTCATTCTTGGGAGACCATGGTTGGACACAACCGATGATTTCATCGGATGTAGGTCGGGAGAGATGACCATATCAAATGGTATAGCTATGAATAAACTCACTTTATACCCACCTGCCAAACCAACACTACAAGATTCTTGGCGGGTGTTCGAATCTTGTGAAAATACAAAAATGGAACTTCCTGAAAACAAGGAAATAAAATCTTCTGAAGATGCAAAAATTGAATCTCTTAAAATTCTCAGAAAAACAAAAAATTTGCATCCCCTTGTAACCCTCGAACAAGAAGGGGGATTGAAAATTCAATCAAAAGATGATTTTATAAACTTATTTATTTTTGATGTGGATTGTACTCAGTTCCCGGAAGTACCCCAAACCTATAATCATATTTTTCACAAAGGTTTTAGGAAAATTTTTATCCAATAGGAACCGCATCTTTCCTTGTGTCAACCATCAAAGAGACCACAGATCCCTATTGCATAACTGTTGAAATTAGCCCAGGAAAAAATTTGAATATCAATGCTGACCTTGATTCTAATCAATAGAAACAATTAATCAGCCTATTACAAAATCACTCTGGTGCATTTTCCTGGGACTATAAAGACATGCCTGGTATTCACCTAGACACATGTACAAATCATATTTACCTTCAAGAAAATGCCAGACCCATTAGGTAGCCACAAAGTCGTATGAATAATGTCGTAAAGGACATAGTAAAAGAAGAATTACAGAAGTTGCTAGATGTTAACTTTAAAGAAAGTGGGGAATATGTGTTGACTATTGTGAGATTAATAAAGCAACATTGAAAGATTATTTCCAATTCCTTTCATTGATTAAGAATTGGATACCTTAGCAGGTAAAAAGTACTTTTCCTTTTTGGACAGTTTTAGTGGATACAATCAAATTCAGCTTGCAACAGAAGATCAGGAAGAAACCACTTTTACATGCCCATGGGGGAAATTTTCCTATATATTTTTACCATTTGGGTTGTGCAATTCCCCTGCCACTTTTCAAAGAGTTGTATTGGGGATTTTTGCTGACTTGATTCACGAGTGTGTTGAGATCTATATGGACGATTTTTCTGTCTATGGTGACTCTTTCGACAAAGCACTTCATTACCTGGAAACAATATTGATTAGATGTAGGGAATATAATGTTTCCTTGAGTCATAAAAAATGTAAGATGATTTCACAACATGGCATTGTTCTTGGGAATCATGTTTCTTCTTTGGGCATCAAAGTGGACCCGACTAAGATTAAGGTCATCATGGACTTTCCTGCACCCCACTCACCAAAGGAGGTAAGAAGTTTTTTGGGCCATGCTGGCTAATATAGAAGGTTTATTTAAAACTTTACAAAGATAGCTGCACCTATATACAAATTGTTAGCTAAAGACACTAACTTTTTGTGGGATTGTCAGTGTCAAATTGCTTTTGAAATCTTGAAGGAAAAGATGTCCACAACACCAGTTCTGCAGGGACCAAATTGGTCCCTTCTTTTCCATATTTGTACTGATGCTTTAGACATCGCTCTTGGGGATTTCCTAGGATAGAAACATGATCAATTATCTTATGCTATCTACTATAATAGTAAAAACTCATCACCAACCGAGCTCAACTACACCGTCACAGAAAAATATTTCCTAGATGTCGTGCATGCTATTAATAAATTTAGACATTATATCACGAGATATGAAACTTTTATGCACACCGACCATTCTTCCATCAATTTTTTAATGAATAAACCCATTACAAATGGTAGGATCACTCGGTGGCTTCTATTACTGTAGGAATTTAATATTACCATAGTAGATAGGCCTGGTAAAGAAAAATTGGTTGCATATTTCCTCTCTCGGATCCATCATAATGATGAAAATACCCCTATTGATGATAGTTTTCCTGATGAACATTTGTTTGTTGTTTCCACTAACATTCCATGGTTTGTAGACATAGCCAATTATCTAGCCGCAGGGAAGTTGCCTCAACATCTCACCCCAAGAGAAAGGCAACAAATTGTTCAGAACAATGCAACTTATTCATGGATTAGGGGAGATCTCTTCTGTACTGGGCCTGCCATGATTATTAGAATATGTGTAGGAGATGATGAAACATATTATATCCTAAGAGCCTTCCATGATAGCCCATGTGTAGGCCATTTCACAGATAAAAGGACTTCTTACAAAGTGCTTCATCAAGTATATTATTGGCCAATGTTGTTCAAAGACGCCAGAAAGTATGTTAGAAGCTGTGATAACTGTCAGAGAATGGGTAAGCCAATGCAAGCATATGAGATTCCCTTACAAACCCAAGTTCTAGTTGAACCTTTCGAAAGATGGGCCTTGGATTTTATGGGGCCAATCTCTCCTTCATCACGGAAAAAAAGGTACATTTTAGTTTTCACTGATTATGTAACTAAGTGGGTAGAAGAAAAATCCCTTCGTTATTCTAGTGAAGACTCAGTTATAGATTTTATTTACGAAGATATTTTTACTCACTTTGGAATTCCAAGAGAAATTGTGACAGATAACATGACATATCTAAATCTATGCAAGCACTTACTCAACAGTACCAGATAAAGCACTATAAATATTCTCCATATCACGCACAAGCAAATGGGCAAGTTGAGTCTACAAACAAGGTGTTGGAAGTGATCCTAACTAAGACAGTCCAGCTGCATCACAAAGAATGGGCATACATGTTTTTGGAAGCGTTGTGGGCCTATAGAATCACATGGAGAAATACCGCAGGCTTTACTCCATATGAGCTAGTGTATGACAAACATGTTCTTGTGCCTATTGAGATTCAAGTGAAAACCTTTAGGACAACTGAAAACCTAGGTATAGGTTTATCAGAGGTTCATAAATAGAGGATAGCCCAGCTCAACGAGATGGATGAAATTAGGCAAGATGCATTTCAACACATTATTCTAGTACAAGAATAGAGATCTCGATGGCATGATAAATTCATCAAGAAGAAAGTTTTCAAGCCTGGTGATTGGGCCCTCCTTTTTTATTCTCGGTTTAATAAATTCAGAGGAAAAATTACTACAAGATGGTTGGGGCCTTACGAGATCGAGACTATCTTTAAAAATGGATCAATCAGGATAACAACAATTGACGACCCACAACATTCTTTTGTGGTCAATGGCCATCGATTAAGGTTGTATTACCGACCAATGTCCAAGGATAACCTTGTACGAGATATTTTACAACAGTCTAAAATGGAGGTAGTGGGAAGGGGGTCTCCTTCCCCCTCTTCCACCTCTGACTGAATATTTTCTTTTAGCTTTCTGAATATATGTACATAAGAATAATGAAAAAAAAGTTAAAAAAATATAATAATATAACAAAAATAAAAATATATATAATAACAAATAAAACAAAAACAATCTAGCCATGAAAATCAGTTTACTGACGTGGTTAGATAAGGGCATGTCTGAAAACCAGCTTGCTGGCGGACTAGTCCAGAATAAAATTTCTTGTCCACAATTGTCATACCTTTTTTTTTTAACTAAAACGGTTATGTATTTTATTGATTGGAAAGTCCAGCTGGCCGGAGCCTTACATCCTTCACAAGAGCCTTCTACCTTCTACATTCTTTTACAAGCTGTTGTCCTTTTCAAGGAACACATATTTTTACTAGGTCTCCACCGTTTACGCTAAGTTCTCCTTGGGCCAAGAGGCAACCTTCGTTGGCTAGTTTGTTTGCTTCTTTGTTTGAGTCTCTGAGTATATGGTAGCAGTTGAAGGAGGTGAAGTCTTTAAGAATGTGTCTTAACCTTTGCAGATTCTTGTTTAGGCCAACGTCTTTAAACTGTCCTCTTGAATGAATCATTTTGATCAAGATCTCGGAGTCTCCAAACGCTTGTAGCTCCCGGTGTCCTCTTTCCTTGGCTATCTGGCAAACTTTTATCAAACTCATAATTTCTGCTTGGTTGTTGGTTCACTGTCCGAGACCCCATCAAAAGGTTTCTAGTATTTTCCCTTCGCTGGAGTAAATGATTCCTCCATATCCCGCTGTCCCAGGATTTCCTTTGGAGGCGGCATTGAATAAGACTGAAGTTATGCCTTGTTTCTGCCACCAATTCTGGAATATGTCGTGATTGTCTCTTAGCCTCCATTATGTTTCAAGATGGGATTTTTCAGTGCTATGGATCCGAAGGTTCAACACGGAGGCACCGAGCCACTTCTTTTCTTCCTGCTACAACGAGGTGTCGGTTTTGTGGTTTTGGGAGCTCAAAGTTTCTAGGAGGAGACCTTTTGATTTCGTTGCTACCATGTTGGGGGTCCACTCTGTGTTGTTGAAAATTTTCTCATTCCTTGCTAGCCATAGCTTCCAACACACGTACTTGGGGATGGAGATCCAGATTCTAGCCCATAATGTTTTCAAGGAGAGCGAAGGGTAACTATCCTTCCAAGTTGTAAATAGATCCACTACTGAGATGTTGGTGGGGGCAGCGACCTTGAGGCCATGGAGGATAAGCTGCCAGAATTTGTTTGCGAAATGGAAGCCTACAAATAAGTCATCCGAGGTTTCCATGGCTTCTCTGCATAAAGAGAATCTGTGTGGAACGACAATATTTCTTTTCAATAAATTTTCACCAGTCAAAATCTTTCTGTGCATTAGTGTCAAGAAGAAGAAATTTACCTTCGGGATCGCCATTGAGTCCCATACCTCCAACCAAAACCTTGCCGAGGGTGGTCTATTTTTCTGTTGCTGTAGCAGAGCGTAGCCTTTAGCTGCTGAATATGTTCCTGTGGGTCCCCAACCCCAGGTGTCTTTTTCTGTCATATGCACAGGAGTTGCCTCTCGAAGCTCTGCTTTGAGCATTTCAAGTTGTTGAAGGAGACGATCTGGGACATTGCGGAATTGCCACTCTGTCTAGGAGCCGTCTTCATCCCACTTTGATATATCATAGATTCTTTGCATACCTTTGCGCTCAAGAAAATCGCGAATTTCCATCAATCCGACGTTTAATGCAAGAGGCGGATTCCCCATTATCCTATCTGTCCAGAGATTGGTTCGTTTTCCATTTCCAGGGACACAGTACAGGTTTTGGTTGAAAAATCACGCCCCTTTGATGCACAGTTTCCATAAAATTGTGGTCTTCCTGCTCATGGCGTTTTGAAGGTTTCTGATTTTGGCATTTGGAATGTATCTTTGTATTAACGTTTTGCTGACAGGATGGGTGGGGTCGCTATGCATCTTCCACAAGATTTTGCAACCAAGAGTTGTGTTTGCAAGAGCTGGATCGTGAATCTGCAACCCACCTTCTTTCAGAGGTCGTTTGGCTGTCTCCCAACTGACCAAGTGAAACTTTCTTTGATTCCCTTTCCCACCATGCCACAGGAAATCTCTCAGCAGTTTATTGATGCTATCGAATTGGGTTCCAGGAGATAGGATGCTTGATAGATCGGCAGTGAGGAGATGATTGCTTTTATCAGGGTTAATTTTCCTCCATGGGTGAGCCAATATCCTCCCCAGGCTTCGATTTTTCCTTTGATTTTTGCTAAGACTCCTTCCCACAGGCTGTCTCTGTTTATACCCAATGTTAAAGGCAGCCCAAGATACTGTATCTTTTCCCATTTGGAGTGCCCTTTGAACCCCAAGGTGCGTGCTATCTTCTGAATTTCGTGTTCTGCAACATTCCAACTGTAGACAACACTTTTCCTTTCACTTATCAGAGCTCCAGACACCTTGCAGTATGCTTGAAGAGTTCCCTTGAATGCAGAGGCTACTTTTTTTGAGGCTCCTCCTAGCATGAGAGAATCGTCCGCGAACAGAGCATGGTTTATAGGCTTAAGATTCTTTGTTATTCGCAAGCCTGGGGCTGCCCCTATTATCCTTTCCTGTTCCAACTTCCTGCTGAGGGTATCCGCCATTATTATGTACATAAATGGAGAGAGGGGGCATCCTTGCTTCAACCCCCTCGTAGATTTGAAGAAATTTGTTGGTCTCCCGTTTACCAAGGGGGAAATCCATGGGCTGTGAGTACAGGCTTGTATCAGTTTTACAAACTCAGGATCAAATCCGAAAGAAAGAAGCACTTGATATAGGAAGGACAACTTTACTCTGTCGAAGGCATTTGCCATGTCTAGTTTAATCAGCATGCCTTTCTCTTTTCTGAGGTTGTTGGAGTGCATAGCTTCCTGAAATTGGATTACATTGTCCAAGATATGTCTCCCTTTGACGAATCCTCCTTGCGATTCTGAGATGAGCTTGCCCAACAGAGGTTTTATTCTGTTTGCAAGGAGTTTTGCAATAATCTTATAAGAGGCATTACATAAGGAAATTGGCCTGAATCTGTCGAAGGAGGCAGGGTTTGTTGCTTTCGGAATTAGTGCTAGGAAAGTAGAATTGGTGCTGGCTCCTATTTTTGCTTTTTGTAGGACTCCTTTTATCATTCTGATGAGGTCAGATTTGATTATATTCCAGCATACCCTGTAAAAATGGATAGTGAACCCATCTGGACCTGGGGCTTTGTCGGGATCCATGGACCAGATGATTTTGCTGAGTTCTTCTTCGTTGGTTGGGCTCAGTAATGCTATGTTATCCTCTTTTGTGACCAGGGTCGGGATGTTCGTGAGGAATTCTTTATAGCCTTCTTCATTGTCATCATTGTCTTTGCTATAAAGTTGATGGAAGTGTGAGATAGCAACGACCTTTATTTGATCTATTCCTTTGCAAAGATTCCCGTCGTTGGTTGTGATCTTGGAGATGTGGTTCCTGGAGAGGCAGGCTTTAAATTGACGGTGGAAGTAGGATGTATTTATGTCACCAGCTTCCAGCCAAAGGCTATGGGATTTTAGTCTCCAGTATTCTTCTTCATTTATGAAGGAGCGGTAAGTTTTGCATTAGGCTGCTTACTCCTTTTCCAAATCTGTCCTGGCAATGTCTATTGTTTCTATTTCATTCTGCAGTTGTCCCAACTGCTGCACTAACTCCTTTCTTTGGGTATTGGGATTGATTTCTGGGAATTTGCTCCATTCCTTGAGGGTTTTTTTTGTTATTTTTAGTTTTTGTTCCCAGACAAAGTTGGGAGAGCCAGTAACTGGGGTAGACCATGCCCATCAGACCGTCTCTACGAACCCACTCTTTATTTTCCACGATGGACTGAATCTGAACGGGATTGGGCCTAATTTTTCTTCTTCCTCTAGCAGAAGCAAGATAGGTTTGTGGTCCGAGGTGAGCTTGGGGAGGATGGCAGTGGAAATCAGCTTCCTTTCCAACAACAAAGTGCTTTGGACCAGAAACCTGTCCAATCTGGCAGATATGTGTTCCTCCCCTGTCCTGTTATTGGTCCAAGTGTACATCCCTTTGCGTGGTTTGAAATCCATTAGGTCCCACTGTTGTATTATGTATTCTACTACAAAAATCATTTGGTCCTTGCTGGACCTTCCTCCCCTCTTTTCTTTTCCATTCATGACTAGGTTAAGGTCTCCGGCTATGATTATGTTGTTTGGGGAATTTTTCTCTAGAAACTCATTTAAAATTTTCCAACATTATTTCTTTTCAAAGTGCAAATTCGGAACATATAAATTGAATAATGCGATAGTTAACTTACTTACTATGTGCTTCAGCTCTGTAAAGCTCCAGTGCTGAGTGTTGTAGGAGTTGACAAGACTGAACTGTTCTACCTTCCACAGTGTTGCTATACCTCCGGAAGAGCCCCTTGTGCTGATTGCTTTCCCTGTGTTTTTCTGCCATTTGTTTTTGCTGATCTCTAGAAGGGATTCCCCTTCGATTTTTGTCTCTTGGAGCATGAGGATATCTGTTGGTTCCACTTTCATCAAATCCTTGACCGCTTCAATTTTCGCCGGATTCCCCAATCCTCTGCAGTTCCAAGAGACAATTTCATTACTTGTTGTTGGGGGTGGTTGGGCCTCCTCCTTTTAGAGACCTTATTCTTGTGTTTCTGCCGATTGACATTTCTATGGTGGGTTGGCTTCCTTGGATCTTTTGTCTTTCTACCTCTTCCTCCCTTGCTTCTTTGCGAGATTTCCTTCCTGCTCTTTTAGCTGGCCTTTCTAGGATCTCGTCCTCCGAGGAGCTTGATGGATCTAGTGATTTATTTCTGGCTATGTCAGCATATGATGGAGAGGGGGCTACTTCCAGGGTTCCTTCCATTTGCCCAGTTGCCCCTGTATCTTTCCCATTTGGAGGGGGACTTGGTTGTATCCTATTGTCCATGATTTCTCGTTCTTCTATGTCATTGTTGGGATTTTTTGTTTGAGGTCCTGCTTGCGGTGGAGGGTTGGAGCTCCCGTCGATTTTCTCTTGCTCTAGTTGCCCGGGGTTGCCATTCTTCATTTCTCCTTTGGTTCTGGATTTTTCTGTCCCTGTTTTCTGGACTGCGATCCACTGATTTGCTTTCGTGTTTTCACTTTCTTCTGCATTCTTTTTTTTGCAGTGCCTTGCGAAGTGGTCGTAGTCGTGGTAGTGCCGGCATTTGAAGGGTAGCTGCTCATAGTCTAGCTCTTGAATATGCGTCCAGTATGCAGCCGTGAGTTTAATTGCCTCTGGTAATCCCACTTCCAGATCAACCTCCACGCAGATCCGTGCGCATGAGTACTGATCTTTTCTCGCTGCTTGATCTATGTACCTTCCGAGCGTGTTGCCGATTGCATGCAATGATTTTTTATTCCAGCAGTGTAAAGGGAGATGAGGTAGACGAACCCACACTGGGACGACAGAGGGCACATCCTGAGCTGGATCGAAATCCAGGGTCCATTTGTTCAGGTATAACCCCTGTGGCCCCATGAAGTATGGGCCGTTTCTGAAGATGAGGTTTTTATCTTCAGGGTTTTCGAAGACGAATACAAAGTATCCTTTCCCTACAAAATGACTCTTTATTCCTTCTGTTATGAACGGGTTCCATTTCCTCTGCACCCAAGCTTCGACRGATTTGGGAGAGGGCCAGAGCCCGGTAAATTGCCCGATGAGTCCTCTGTCTGCTAAGTTGACTGTCGTTCTGCAAGTTTCTTCCAGAGGAAATTCAACGCTGGGGATGCAATCCAATTTCTTCACAAATTTATGTTGTGATGCTGACGGCGGTCTCTTGGAGGCTTCAACGACCAGCTTCCTGAAGGCATCCAGTTCTGGCAAAGGGGGAGGGGTAGGGACGGTGCCCCCACCAGCGTCCATGGCTGGGGAGGCTCTGATCGCTGCACTGTGCACGTTCTAGGTCGCGTCCTCACGCCCCTGCGCGCTCCGATTTCTTTTCGACCCTGACAATAGTAAAACTTGGAAAAACAATTTTTTGTCATACCTTACTACATGTTCTTCAAATCATTTTGTTTGTTCTCGCGTCGGATGATGAGGGGTGCATTAAGACTCTCTTTCTGACAACTTTTCCTCCATCGATTTCAGCACATCATCTAGGGGATCAAAGCCATATATTTAAATGGTACCTAGGGGATTTCATACATTAATGGCAGGTTCCCTTGGTGACAACAATGGGGATTCATTAATTCCTCATGTTCATCAGATCTTGCAGGACATTCAACATCAGCACATCAATTCATGACCAACAAGTTGTACCAGTGGAACCTTGACTCTCATCGTCATCAAAGGTGAACAATCCCACATTGGTTAACATCTTTCATCAATGGTTGCTAATCCAATGAGTTCCACCCATGTTCGACAATAATACATATTTCACATGGATGGATTTGTTCCAGAAGTTTGAGTCATGGTGAAGACAACTTAGTTATGATCTGGATGACAGTTTGTGATAGTCATTGTGAATAAAAAGGAATTTGCTTACAAGGCAACTGCAACAATTCATATTTTCTCAAAAGAGGGGGTTGTATTCCTTCTTAGTAGGTTTCTGCTAAAAGGTGAGACTTTCTCCTCGATACAAATCTTGGTACATGGTCTGAATCTGGCTATCCACCCCCCTGTTTCTTCACTTTCGTTGCAGTTATTTCCATCATCACCACAATGACAATTTGGCATCGACGGTTCTATTCTCTGTTTGTTTTTTGTTTTTTTTTTCAAATTTCAGTATTACCAATAAGTTTAGAATTCCCTAAGTTTCAGATATTTTCTGAACCAGTTTTGAGTTAAATTTTTATGAAATTTCTTTCAACATTACATTTTCAAATCACAGAGTGAAGTAATAGGATGATTAAGAGCATCAATGAAAAAACAATGCTCGACAGTATTCCCACACCCATATAGGAATGACACTACAGGTACTGGAATACCGTGACCACATTTTAAAGAGATTTTTGCATGAGACAGAGTATGATTTCCTCCTTCAGTCTTGAGCATCAACAACATTAACATGAAAACAACATCAACATCATCATCATCACTCCCGGTACCCACATGAATTCTGCATCTATAGTTAAAATGGGTAATGAATTTTTGAGGTAAGTTTGCTTTGAGATTCTGTTTGATTTGTTAGGAACAAAGGATATCGTTTTAACAAATTCTCATGCTAATCCCACTCGTCCTCATTACTTAGCCTTCAAATCTTGGTCATTCATGTATTATGTGGTCACTAAAGCCATAATTCATACGTGTAGCATGGTGATTGGCCATACCTATATTCTTGTCGTACAAACTATATCCCTATTCACCCACATCATCCGATATTTTACCCACTCATACATATTATCTTGATTCCACAGGTGATTAATTCGTGCAAAAATTTCAAATTTATGTAAAATTCCACTTTCTCCACGAACTTTAGTAATTGATCTTCTCATAAGGGAAACCATGAACATTTGAATGATTCCCGTTATGTTTACATAAATTTGAATTATTATTCCCATACTGAGTCATCTCGCCATAATTACCATGAATGGAATTTATATAACCCTATTGCAAAGATAAATGGTACAGCACAATGATTCCATATGCGGTTACATTCATTTCCTTGATCGTTGTCGCTATGTATCCAACCTATGCAAAAATTGTCGCCCCGCTAAGCAATTATCTACATTCATAGACCATATCCTCTTCGTTCCTATGAGTGTCTTCACCTGCCTTGTCCCTTTGAGTGTTCCTTAATTCAGCTTCGGTGAAACCCTCATCCAAACCTATATTTTAGTATGGTGGTAGATCGCCACGAACCCATTTCTCAGCGAGCGCTAGAATCTATACCTAAGTATCATAAGTGCAATCAAATGTTTAAGGAAGAAGGATGGCATCTCTTTTTCGCCAAGTTTCAGGGGTTTAATGACCATGTTTCTCTTCAGTTCGCACAAAGATTTGACGGGTGATTGGCTAGGGTCGTGAATTTGGAAATAGAGGTTACAGAGGAAACCCTAGAAAATGTCATAAGCCTCCCCAGGACTAGAGAATATTGGTTTAATAAATTGACGCTTGGCATGGAGATTTTCAATCGGCTTCTGAAGGCACAATACCAAAACGTGAGCTAGGAAAAGGGAATTCCTAGGGAATACATTATGGACGAATGGAAAGAACTGTTGGAAATTTTGTAGAGCCACTTAACCTGTGAGGGAAGGTATGCCCTCACATACCAGTATCATGTTTGAATTCTACTTCATTTTGAATCCAAAGAATTGATAAATTTCCCATACTATTTGTACAAAAGTCTAGAAAAAATGTCTAATATGGTAAAGAGGAATAGTCGAAACCCTCAAAGTAGCCTCTACCATCATGGATTAGTTAAAAATTTGGTGGAAGACGATCTCCACAAAAGAGATAAAACATGGGATTTGTTCTTGGGTGACAATGCATTTATAGACCATATCCCCATGGTAGTGGAAGAGGGGCCGAGCAATTTGGGAAAATGACAGAAAAGGGAAAGGATCCATGTGGAAACAAAAGAGGGGCCGAGCAATTTGGTAAAATGACAGAAAAGGGAAAGTATCCCTGTGGCAACGAAAGAGAGGCCGAACAATTTAGGAAAATGACAGAAAAGTGAAAGGATCCCTATGGAAACAGAAGAGGGGTTGAGAAACTTGGGAAAATGACAGAAGAAGGAACACATACCTGTGGAAGTGGAAAAGGAATTAAGTAATTTGAGTAAACAACAGGAAAATAAAAAAATACCTATGGTGGTGGAAGAGGAACTGAGAAAATTGGATAAGCGACATAGAAAGGGAAGAGCCTAGAATGAAAAGTCGGAAAAGGAGACTGCGACGGTCAAGACGTTGTTTGAGATTCCTCCAGTTCGTAGGGTCACCCGTCATATGGAAAAGAAAGACGCCCCGAATATTTTTGGGCTAGACCCCGTGTACCCATAGGATGCAACACATGAGGAGCCAATCCTTGTTGACGGTGATGGTGAGGATACCTTTCCCATTTCACAACTCTTCAAAATTGCTAAACGCCCCAAACCCGTGGAACAATATCATCCATGTATAGAATTTGCAGAACCTAATGAGCAACAGATAAATGATCATATTGATCCAGATGCACTAGTAGAGCCACATGCACATTTTTTCACCCCCGCAGGAGAAGGAGGGTGTAACGATAAAATATTAAAGGATATACATCAGATTGAAGAGAAGAAACAACAACCTGGGACTCCAAAGAATCCCAACATAGTTATTCCTGGACCTTCTAAGAAAGGGTTTGAGGATTGTGAGGGTCCAAATGTCTTGATGGATGAGTCTGTTGCCGAAAGTCCTATGGAAAATAAAATCATGAAGAGAATCATAAAAGTTAAAAATTTGGAATAGGAAGTCATGGAGATGTCAGTCCTAAACAGGCATATTGAAAGAGAAAATCAACAGTTAAAAGGGAAAAGCAAGAAGTTTCAGGAAGAGATTGAGAAACTACAATCTGAAACCAAGAAAATCAACAAGTAGATTCATAAGATACTTCAGCGAGAGCGACCAAGGAGGAGTGACAGGTTGGAGAAAAATAACTCGGGTCTCAACATACTGATAAATGACGCAGGACTCTCCTAGTGGTTGAAGAGAGTGTATATTTCAATTTTGAACAATTTTGGGATATCTTTGCATGAGGACATGCAAATGATCAGGTGTGGGGGTAATGTTGAGTTCCCATTTTGTCACTCACCATACACCTATTTTGGCCATTTAGTCCCCACCTAGGCATTGAAATCCAACTTATTGTCTCCTACTTCTATCGTTTTACATGCTTAAAGATCTTGATTGTAACATGAGGTAAAAGTTGTTTATTTCGATATTTTCTGATGTTCTTGATAAACTAATTAGGATCTTTTGGATATATTTTATCAACGGTAAAAGTACACTTAAATTTTCAATGTAACAACTGTTCCCGCACCATTCCTAGCCTTTCAGTACCTACACAGGAATTTCGATACTCGAGATTGTGGCTTATCCTAGTTGCACACGCCCAAGATGGAGTTGGCGACATGGGTATTGTTCATATGTCCAATGTGATGGGTGTTGACCATTTCCCTTTCGCCCAACATTCATTTGTATTACACGAAACCTCAAAATCCATGAGAATGTCTTCCAGTGCAACACCATATCAGGGTCGAGACTCAGCACATGAATAATATCTAAGATAGTTAGAACGATGTACTAAGATAGAGTAAATCTTGGCCAGTAAAATCTTTTAGTTTTGTTAAGTCATTTTTACCCTTGAGTCCATGAGAATGGGGGAAAACGATGTAATCTGATATATGCTCAGAATTTGATATATATAAAGGGATTCACTCTGTGTAAAAACTGGTCTGTACATACCCTTTGTTGAATATAATAAAAAGACTGTGTTACTCATTCCTTGTTCTTCATATTGTGATGGATATGTTGTAAGCAGGTTAGGAATTTATCTTTATATTAATCAAGTTTTTGATTTACTTTTGTTTATAACCCGGTGAGTTACTGAATCGTTTCTACTCACTACTTGGGAAGGCGTGAGCCCAACAAAGTTTCCTTTACAAAGTGTTGTTTTCTCATTGCTTCACCCACCAATTGAAGTGTCAAGATTTGTGGCAAGGCTTGTTCAGAGTCATTCACATGCATTTTGATTTGTTATATGTGGGTAAGAATACAGTGGCACCATGGAGTCTGTCCTGCTTGTTGTGAAGTAAACATTTTAGGTTAAGGATGTGATTAGTCACTAGGAATTATTCTCAAGTTGATTAGTCTTAATTTAGGTCAGTAACACTATTATATGGAAACTTGAGTGGATCCATACTGTTGACTGATATAGACATCTGTCTAGGTGATTTCTATTATGTTTTTATCAATTTCTGATTTCTTTACTACATTGATAAATAGTTGATTTCTTTTTATACATAGAATAGAGTTTAGATAGTTGATTCCTTAGGTTGGTTAATAATTATCTGTGTGGATTAGTGGTTTCTTTGCTTATGTTCATGCATGATTGGTAGGTTACTTAGTTCTCTTTCTCCTTGAAAGATAAATTATGATACACTTCTGTCATTTGCCTGCACATACTATGCCTGCAGTTCATCAATTTACGAACTTGGTTGACATTTATGTGGGACTTTATTATAGCAATTAATTAGCCCAACAATAGCCAAGATCGATTTTATTGTGCGGTGATATTTGGCATTTGATGATATCATCTAAGATTTTAGTTCTCTTTTCAAACCTCATGCTTCTATTCAATCGAGCATTTGACTTCTCAAATTCCTTTCTTAAGGAAACAATTTTAGCTTCCATCTTCTCACAATTTTCTTCCTTTTCCTTCAGTTGGATTCTCACCACTTCTTCCATCCTTTTTGTCTCCTCTAGTTGAATATTTAGGATGATAATAATATGCTCTATTTCTTCAAGGATTTGTAACATTTTTTCTTTTGCATCACAATACTCCTCTTCATATTTTTGCAGCTGCTCCTTTTGTTTCAAATTATTTTTCTTAAGATTCTTTATTTTACTTAAGGCACAAATGAGTTCTTCTTCAAGATCTACTTCTGAATCTATTCTGACATTTTATTCCTCTTCTGAATCCATCATTTATTTCCATTTGTATTCATTTTTTGAAGTATCAATTTCTATTTCCATGTGTTCTCCTGAGATCAAACTTCCAGTGGTTAGAATATTTCTGAAGAAACTAGCTCTTATACCATTTGTTGAGAATACACTTATACTGAGCAATTTTAGCCTCATCTCTTCACAATTTTCTTCCTTTCTCTTTAGATGGATTCTCACCACTTCTTCCATCCTTTTGTCTCCTCTAGTTGGAATATCTTTAGGATGATAATATTTTTCTCTATTTCTTCAAGGATTTGTAACATTTTTTCTTTTGCATCACAATACTCTTCTTCATATTTTTGCAACAAGCCCTTTGTTTCAAATTATTTTCTCTTAAGATTCTTTTATTTTAATTTTAAGGCACAAATGAGTTCTTCAAGATATACTTTTGCATCTATCTCGACACATTTTATTCCCTCTCCTAATCCATCATTTATTTCCATTTGTATTCATTTTTTGAAGTATCAATTTCTATTTCCATGTGTTCTCCTGAGATCAAACTTCCAGTGGTTAGAATATTTCCAAAGAAACTAGCTCTTATACCCATTTGTTGAGAATACACTTACAATGTGAGAGGAGGGAGGGGTGACTTTAAAGTACATTTAAAAAAAAAAATTCAAACATTCATCAAGCATAAGAAAATAATCACATATGAGATATACTAACTATAGAACATGAAACGCACGATTTACATGGAAACCCTTTCAGGAGAAAACCAAAAAAAATCTCTTTGTAATTTTTATTTTTTTTTAGTACTGGGGGAATCGACAACTTGTGGTTCTCGTACTTGCATGACACGGGGTCGATACCCGTCCACTACCACTATAACCCCATGTGATTCCACGTAGCCTACAAGAATGGAGCACAAGTAAATCGGGGTGAGAATCAACCTTGAGACCTCCTTTACATATTTCCTTCCATTTACACGACACTTGCCAATCGGTCTACACCCCTGCGGGTATCTTTGTAATTATTTTTAGGAACAACCTACTATTACAAATATTTTTAAGTACCAACCTATTTGATACACTAATCCTCACTGGTACAAATTCTGGTAGGAACCAAAATAATCTTACAGATCTTCGTAGACACCAATCTACTAGAGACACTAATCCCCACCGCTAAGAACCAACTTAGTGTTGGAGTTACTTCACACACACCTAGGATTTATTTTTCCTGAGGTTTTTCCTTGTTTATTAGTCATAATTAGTCATTATCCAGTCTCTTATATTTTAGGAGAGAATATTCCACCTGGAGAATATTCTCTTTTAGTTGACACTTCAGTTTGACTAGTTGAGTTGAGTTTAGATGTTGCATTGGTTTTGTCACCATGAAACATTGGGATCATCACCATGATAATGATAAATTGCCTTGGGATCATCACCATAATGGCACATTACCCTTGATTCCATGATCTACTCCTCACTACTCTCTGTTTAATCAGTTAACTGAAGACTAGTTGACTAGTTAACTCAGCTAGGTGGCAGTTCACTCCCATAAACTGTCTGAGAGACTAGACTAGGTGGAAGTACACTCCCGTAACTGCTGGTATGTGTCCAAATCACTCTATACCACCACTATGGTGCATTGGTTCTCCCCCAGTGGGCACTCATTGAGTTATACAGAGTATATCATGTGTAAATTATTCATTATTCATTACGGTTAATGATAATTCTTCTATTCTTTCTATCCTTCTTCTTCTTTCTCAATTTCTCTTTGCAAACGTGTGTATTATTGTTTATCTAGATCTATTATGTGCAGGTTCAACACATTTACACTTAGAAAGAGACACTGATGTCTTCGTTTGAGAGACACCAACCTAATATTATAGATCTTCACACACACCAATCTCCACCGCTAAGAACCAACTTAGAAAGAGACACCAATCTCTTTGTGTGAGTTGCATCAACCTTCATCGAGTCTTCTTGCTACTTCGTCCTTCACCAAGTCTACTTGTTGTTTCTTCCTTCACCAAGTCTACTCACTTCTTCTTCCTTCATCGGGTCTTATCACTACTTCTTCCTTTACCAACTTTAACCAAAATTTGAATCTCCAAATGGTAATTTTCCCAAAGTTTTTTATTTGGGCCTCTTCCTAAGAATGAACTTGTACAACATGCCATAGATCCAATTTTGCAATTCTGATTATGAAATTTTTACCTGAGGTACTTCTCTATGTCTCCTATGTTCTCTAAACTTTTCTCAGTCTGAAGAGTCCCATAAAATAAGTTATAGTGAAAATTCCAAACTGACCTATTTGAAATTGGTTTCAAGAGCATTAAAAAACCCTAACTTCCACAAATCATATCTCAGAAAGTACAGTGAACCAACATTTGAAATTTTTACCTAAGGTACTTTTGTATGTCTTCTATGTTATGTAAAGGTTTTGTAGTCTGAAGAGTCCCATAAAATAATTTATAGGGAAATTCCAAACTGACATGTTTGAAATTGTTCCCAGGACCATTCAGAAACCATAACTTCCATAGAGCATATCTCCGTAAGTACAATGAAACAACATATGAAATTTTTACTTGAGGTACTTATATATGTCTCTTATATTATATAAATATTTCATAGTCTCAAGTGTCACAAAAAATAATTTATAGTGAAAATGTCAAACTGGCATGTTTGAAACTGATTTCAAGAGCATATATTTGAAAGTATAACAAACCAACATATGAAATTCTGACCACATATACCCATATATATATATTCCATATTAGAATGTACTGGGCCATTCAAAATGTGTACTTCTTGGATATACCTTTCTGATGGGCTATAGAGAACCCCAAACATAGATCGTATGCAAAAGTTATGCCCCGGGGAAGTTGATGTATCAACTAACCACAATAGGGACCACAAACCTTTTGGTGTTTCATCTTCTAGGGTTAGGGTTTTGGATGTTTAGGGTTTTATCATTGATGATTTATGTTAAAATTCCTTTTTGTCTTCTTTGTAATCAACTTCTTTCAAATGAGTGTAGCCGACGCATATCTCTCTTCAGGGATAAGCTACGACAATTGTAGATAGTTTGTGTGCTTTGCATTTTATAGTATTTTGTATTCCATTCATTAATAGAATTTGGGTTTCACTGTATTTTTATATTCTCTGCTATATTTTTTTTCATATCTCATTTCATTCTCAATATAATCTGGATCAATGGTATTAGAGAAATATGCTCTTTATTTTTTCTCAGTGTATGTCCCCGACGAGGTCAGTTTAACAAGAGTTGGGTATTGAATTGGTTGAATTTGGGGAAGAACACTCCCATCGTCCTAAACAACCTCCCATGGAAGAAGAAAATATAGATGCAATAGCATGAAATTTTATCAAATTGTTGCTCGAGGAATCCCTGATGCGACAAAGGAAGGAGATGATGGACAATTTCACCCATATCCTTCGATGGCTTCCAATAACAACAAAGGCACCTTCAACCATCAGCCACTTTGGAGGTGCGACGCCATTCAAGGTACAAGTTAACTTTGATATTCATTTATTTGAAGGCTAGATATACGTCGATGTTGTGGAATTTTTTTTAAGTCTGCTAGAGGGTTATTTCTCTGTCCAATTTTTTTCCAAAAGTGAAAAAATCACCTTCATGCTCCTTAAATCCCTTCCATGTGTCAGATTTTAAATCCCTTTCATGTGTCAGATTTTGGTAGGAAACTTACTACGAGCAACATGATCGAGATAAGTCTAAAATTTTTGGTCCATAGCCCACTTGGGTGTATTTTGTTGATGCCCTCAAGGAGAAATAGTACCCTATTGGAAACTACGATGAATAGTACATGAGATGGACAACTTCGTGTCAGGAGAGTGACCAGATGATGCCAAAGTACACCAACATATTCAATACCTTGCACAAAAATATATGTACTAAATATTTTGAGTGGCACCTGGTTCTGATGTACCACAATGTCCTGCATAGGTACATCTAAATAGATATGGATTTCCTGGACATATCCTCACTGGGAGATACTTACCGATATGATATCAACATCGAGTAAAAGTTCAAGCAAAAGAATAAGTGGGATTTTGGTTCTACAAACCCATCGCAGTAGAAGAACGGTAAAGGTGGCCCTAACTTCCAGAAAAAAATATAGAGCAAGGATGACCATCCCTATGAAAACTAGTCCAAGCCACAAGCAAAGAAGGGTAAAAGGAAGTCACAAAAGGACACTGAAAAGTGGTGCAAGTTCCAAAAAATCCCTTGGAAAAACACTAATGAATGTCGCTCCAAACAATCATTGTTGGCTGAGATGAAATCCTAAAAGATGGATATTGGCTCAAAATCTGATTCAAAACTGGATAAGGGAAAACAGATCATTGACATGGAACCTAGTGTCACCATCGCTACCACAAAGGTCCATACAGAGGAACCAGAGGATCCTGAAGAAGGATAGAACCTCTTACACTCACAAATGTGGGTGAAGGGGACCCCACTCCATTTCATTGTTGACAACGATAGCCATAAGAACCTAATATCAACATAGGTCGTCAAGAGGTTGAACCTAGCAATAATGTTGCACCCTTATCCATACACCAACTATTGGCTCATATAGGGATGATACATCCACGTCATCCAACAATGTCGCATACACTATGACATCAAGCCATTCAAATATGAGGTATTTTGTGATGTTTCCCCACTTGAATTTTGTGATATTCTTTTAGGACAACCATATATTTGGAAGCGTCATGTTGTTTATAAATATAGGCCCCATAGTGTCATTATTACTTTGGGAGGTCAAATTTACAGTGTACTAGAGGAAGTCCCAACTACTACGGTCTCTTTGATCTCCACAAAGTAATGCAGAAAGGTGATCTCTTAGACTGGGAGATTTCCCCCCTTTATGGTCTAGTTAGAAGGTGAATGGAAGATCATTGCAACCACCAAAACCTATACACGAGGTCTCTCTACATAGTAGAAGCAGGTGGAAAATATTGTAGAAGAACACAAATACATCTTTTTCTCACCTACTGGGGTGCCTTTGCACTATCAAATAAAGCACTCAATTGATTTGACACTCGATGATCCTATGCCTAATTTCCCTATATATAGGTGCTCAATTATGGAGAATAAATAATCAAACATTAGATCCAAGAGATAATTTTGAAGGGCTATATTAGACCAAGCTTCTCACCTTGTGGGAGCCCAATTTCTCTGGTATAGAAGAAGGATTGGACATGGCGACTTTGTATTGATTACAGAACCATGGAAATGATCAAAATAAAAAAATGTTATCCAATTCCCTATATTGATGATCTTTTATATCAACTCAAGGAAGCCAAGTTTTTCAGTAATATTGATTTGAATTCAAGCTAACACCAAATGTCAATTGAGAAAATTGATGTATGGAAGAGAACATTCAATTATAAAGAAGGTCGCTTCGAGTGGATGTTCATGCCTTTCATCTTGATTAATGCCCCAACCACATTCATTCATATGATGGATGATATATTGAGACCATTCACAAATTACTTTGTGGTCGTATATTTGGATAACATCCTCATCTTTAGCAAAAAATGGGAGGAAAATTTGAAGCACATTCAACAAGTCTTGGGAACCCTGCGATAACATAAGTTATATGCCAATTTGGAGAAGTGTTCCTTTTGAATGAAGATAATTCAATATTTGGGATACATCGTGGATGTGTATGGTGTACATGTGAATCCATCCAAGATACAAGTCATTCGCAATTGGCCGAACCTGAAGACACTAACCAAGCTCTGAAGTTTCTTGGAACTTTCCAACTTATACCATAGGTTACAGTTGGGGTTCTCTCATATCGCTTTGGCTCTAAGCCAAATGACCAACGATGGAGCCAAGGTCAAGTTTGTTTGGGTTGCGTCACAATATAAACTATTTGAGGATTTGAAATTCTGTGTCTACTTAGCACCAGTCCTTATTCTTCCAGACCTGTGACAACCATTTGATATTGGTACAGATGCTTCATATTATGCTATCTATGCAATCCTCACTCAATATGGTCATTTGGTAGCCTATCACAGTGAAACACTATCTAATGTTGTTTGTAGATACCCCATCTACAACAAAGAGATGTACTCCATTGTGTAGGCATTTTGATAGCGAAAGCATTACATTTTGGGAAAGGAAAATATCATCCACACTGATCATATGCCTTTGCAATTCATGCAGACACAAGGAAATTTATATAATGACCTCCATCAGAAGTGGTCCACATCCCTGAAGAAATTCCACTTGAACATCAAGTATAAGAAGGTGTTGGAAGCATGCCAAAGCGGAAAGAAAGACGATTTTGGGAAAGAAGGCATGCACGAGGAAAGCGACAGTTGGAATGAAGAGTAGCACGTGCACGTGCATGGAAGACCTAACTTCACTAGGGTTAGGGTTTTTGCAATACATTGTAATGCCTGGTGATCCATAAATGTATAAATGTAGATACCTAGGTATCAGAGGAGGGGGATAATGTTCTATTGTATGAGATACCATATTTTGTAAGGGAGTAAGATCTACTACTGTAGAAGAGATAGAGGTATCAAGAGACTTGTCATAACCTTTTTGTAAGTTGTTGATCTATAGGAGGGTCAGGAGGGTGGATCTTGAGGGTTAGATCGTAGGCTGAGGAGCATGGTGCGATCTAGTCCACCTCATAATAGATCTCGACACGACTTAGAGGGGTTGTAAAATGCGCGGTGCTGTAGTTTTGGAATGACCACAATAAAAGAGCTTAGAGCCAGATATTTGTGGACGTAGCCCAGGAGGGGGTGAACCACGGTAAAAATTGTGTTATGTAATTGGATGCATGTGTTTCATTACTTTTTTCAAGTAGATATTAGTATGATAAATGAATGAGTTGATTATATTCCATGCATAATCGTGAATGATAGTTTATTGAGTTAATAAGTTAAATAGAACTATTAGTGCATACTTCCCATATCTCCACTTAATCCTGGACTGCAAGCACCTGAGTATTGCAGTCACCCATTAAGACTATCTCGAGTGAGACTGCACAACACACTCTGTGTGTTGCATTGCCTTCTAGTTTACCAGGAAGCCCGATAGTTTTAGAGGCTTTGTTGGAATCCGAGGAGACATGAACCCTGGGAAAAGGGTATTGGAGATATAAACTCAGACATATAAATAGTAACCAACAAATGGTTCCATTTTCGTTGATTGGAACAATATAGGATTGAGTAGATGGGATTTGTTGAAAATTTGTAAGATCTGCGGAAGGTGGGTAAAAAGAAGACTGAATTGGATGATGAGAAGATGAAGATAATGAACCACTAGAAGGGGATGTTGAGTCTGTGGAATCCCACAAAAGAAGAGATCGAAATATGGCTGAAGAAAAAGGAGATAGAGTTTGCACAGAAGGATAACATAAACCCTAGAGTAACACCGCGCAAATACCTTGAGAAGTATGTGTTTACTGATTTACATGAAGTCTTTTTCTATGATTTTCCACACTAATTGCAGGAGTGGATATTGAGGTTGAAGGATAATCATGAAACAAAACGGATCCAATAGTTAGAGTGGACCCCAGTTCAGATTGAGAAGTTACAGCAGGTGAACACAAAATTCACCCGCGCAATAGATTTTTGGCTCGACAATATTGTAGCAGGATTTATAACATAATTTGCAGTCGATACATCGAATTTATACAACACAACAGAGAAATAATTTCTACGTGGGCCTCGAGGAATGTATATTACACCTCTATATACTTCTATTAAGATACTGCTATATAACAAAGGTGTAATGACAATGGAGTCAGACAACTAAACTTCCTTGCGTGCATGGGGGAAGGGGGGAAGCACTGACAGAAAGAGGAGAAATGGAAGGAGAAGTGGATAAAGGGGATAATGAGGAAGCCTTGGACCCAATCATGATGGATGATGACCAGATCAAGTGGATCATGGCGACAACTAGAAAGTCATGTAGTGGAGTAACCTACCAATACAAGGTGAATACCAAGAAGAGAGTCGTAGCTGTGAGGGAAGGCTTGGCAATTGATGAAGAAGATGTAGAGGATCTCTGAGATGTGGAGCAGATTGAGGAAATCCTACGTGGAACATATGAGAGGAAGACTAGAGGTCCAAGAGAGGGAAGAGAAGGAAAAAATCATATCCATGTTAATGTCAGTGTGGAACCCATAAACCCATGTGAGACTAATACACCTAAGAGAAAACCACCATTTAGACAACCTAATTTCGAGAGAAGAAAGACAATAGGAAGTACATATACACAAGGAACAACAACTGGAGGAGTCAGTTCAGGAAGCACTAGTCAAGTATATACACCACGCAGAGGTAGTAGTTCAACATTCAGGATGGCATGACACGATCCCACCATCAGGTTACCAAAATTCAAAGGAGAACATCGAAGGACCTGAAAAAGCATTTGTTTATCTGTGAAAATATCTGGGAAGAAAAACATATCATAGACGAAGATACTAAACTTGCACAACTAGCGATTGCACTAAGGGATCATGCACTTAATTGGTATATGAGTTTATCTACAAACAATCCACCAAGGACAACCAAAACGATTGCGGATATCAAGAAATTTCTAATAAACGAGTTTCAGAAGCCAAGTTTAGAGGATCAATACATGAATGAGATGATAAAAATTAGACAGAAACTAGGAGAATCTGTATGGGAGATTGAACACATATTCAAGCGACTGAAAGGAAAATTGAAATATCTCATGACTGATATGCATCACAGGCACCTGTTCGTCAATTCATTGCTACCACACTTAAAATACCCATTGCGACAACAAAATTTTCAGACATAGGAAGAGGCTCTGCAGGCAGCCCTGCAACTGGAAGAAAACCAATATCAATAGATGAATCCAACCATTGAAGAGCCGAAGGAGTATTTGAAGAACTTAACATTCCAGCTGAACCAGAACAAAAGTAAGGACAAATGAGAAGTCGTTTGGTGTACCACATGTTGAACCGAAGGACACCACAAGAACGAATGTCCAACATTCATGCAGTATATGGCAGGAAGAATGCCAAATCCATTACCAACAATAGGGATATGGAGTGAAATTTGTAAGAAACTGGGCCATGATCCATATCATTTCCCAATGATTCAGAAATACTAGACAGTTCCAAAGAGTTCATATTGTAACTTTTGCAAGTCAGTGGGCCACGATGACAAAGATTGTAGAACTATGGATTTGATGCAAGAAAGAACATCAAACACATATAGAGTACAAGAAGAAATGATGACTGGGAAAGACGCACCACAATTTAACCAAGTTCCAGCCTTGTACAACACTACGCAGTAGCCGTATAATACTGCACAACAACCATATAATACTGCACAGCCACAATACAACACAACACAACCTCAGTACAATACCGCACAGTAAAATCAGGTACCTTAGTATAACTTGCTAAGAGGATATTGAGCTAGATAAAGAGGTGGAGGACGAGCAAGAGGAGGATTTTGAAGAGGTAGAGGACCAGTGGTATGTCACAACTGTCAACAATCAGGGTATTATGAAAGAGAATGTCCACTTCCACTAACAACTTGTATGTATTGTCGCGCATCGGATCATGACACGGAAGAATGTAAGACATTACTGGGAAAGATCCAGGAAAAGAGGAATCAAAACAACCAGAATGTTTAATGGATTTCAGCTGAAACAAGGGATGAAGGATGAAACATAAAGATAGTTACGCGTGGAGGAGAGAAAACAGGGAATGACACAGTCCAACAAGAACCTCTACAGCACCAATGGGTGAAGAAGAACACTGAACCATGGAAGAAGTTCGATGCACAAAATGAAAAGAATATATTTAAGCAGGCCAGACAAGAATTTCATAAGGATGACATTGCGTCTAATTCAACTGCACAACAGATTAAAGAGGCTCTAGAGTACGAGATGCCTCTATCATTGAATCATACTAAAGAAATGCAGGCGCTGGGACAAGTAAGTATAATCAAATGATTTTTGCAATCATGTGTAAAAGTGTTGAATGATCCAACATCTGTCAAAATATTGCAAAACATATTAGAAAGATGTAGCATAGAGACATAAGGAAAACTAGAACAAAAAATAGTCAATCACCTACATACAAGGAGAATAACAAGTAGAGAGTTCAGGCTGAATGCTAATATCAAAGATTTCAACATGGGAGATATCATACTGGATCTAGGATTTGAAGTCAATGTATTACCCAAGAAAACATGGCAATGTATGGGAGATCCCACATTGGGATATTCACCTGTTCAACTAAAACTAGCAAACCAACACAGAGTTCTACCAATTGGCAGATTGAAAGGAGTAAAAATAGACCTGGATGGAGTGCGCACTAAAGAAGACTTTGAAGTGATTGAAATAGTGGACGACACAACACCATATCCAACATTGCTTGGATTGGACTGTGCGTTTGATAACTAGGCCATAATCAATTTAAAGACACAAAAAATGGCATTTGAGTCAGGAGAATATTGGGTCATCACGCCATTAGACCCATCATAAGGGGAAAATTTTTTAGAACCCACTTGCTTAGACTTATAGGAAATTATCCAGTTGTATGTAACAACTACACACGATGAGGATTACGTAAACCCAACTACATATGAGATACTCAGTTGGCGAAGCATTACTTCGTGTGCGAAAAACTCAAATACATGTTTAGAAAACTGACAACAAAGGCTACACGAAGTTTCCACAAGAAGATGCGTAAGAATAGACCACGCAGTAAGATGGGTAGGCACAGAGATAAGGGAACCACCCAGTTTCCACAGAGTGAATGATATAAAATAATTCTTGGCACAATACGAAGATGAAGTGTTAGAAAATCATAGACTCTTACCACTTGATATAGAACTCAATACCACACCTGTAATATGGCGGGGTGCACACAAGGAAACAATCACAAATTGGTACCAATGTAAGCGATTACTGTGCATAAGGTTTGGTGTAGAACAGAGAAGCAACTAGTAGAAAAAGTACGATGGAGAGGGGGTACCAAAAGAACACTTGGATAAGTGTAGAGCACTATGGAAAATGACACCCCCAGAGGAATGGCCTCATCATTTCATACACACTCTAGAAGGCATACCAACAAACTGGTATACAAACCAGGAATTGCACAGAGGAACTTCTAGGACAATACTACAACATAATTTTACAGTCACTTTCTCATTCGAGCATGAGAACCCCAACATAGATGCAACACTTAAATAGATAAGAGGAATGATCTTCATTAATGAACCACAAGTCAAAATCATAACAGAACAACAACAACGAAACATACAGATAGTGAAAGAACTATTTTCATGCTACCATGTACAGGAGGAAGCACCCGATGAAGACAATCTGCATGATATTCAGATCGAGGAAGAAGAAGGCGAAAGATAATTGGAAGTTCCACCTATAGAATCATAGGTAATTGTTGTGGCGATCAAGGTGAAGAAAGACAACATTGAGACAATTGAGAATCCCAAAATTGCCAGCATTGGAGACTACTGGGATGAGAAAACAATAGAAAGCATAACAAATTTATTGTGCTAGTACAGTGACATGTTCCCCACAACATTTATAGAAATGAAGGGCATAGAAGGAGAGATAGATACCACTCAGATCTGAAGCAAGACCGATCATACAACGACCATACATACTAAACTTGATATATAAGAAGAAAGTTAAAGCCAAGATCGATAGAATTCTTGAAGCCAGAATCATAGAACCTGTGGAAGAATCAAAATGGATAAGCCCGATGGTAGTTCAGGAGAAAAAACAAGGTAGGATAAGAATATGCCTCGAATTGAGGAATTTGAACAATGCCTGCCTACATGACCCATTCCCTACACCTTTCATGGATGAAGTGTTGGAGAACGTAGGAGGACACAAAGTTTACTCATTCACTGATGGATACTCAGGCTACCACTAGATCAAGATAGCATAGGAAGACAAATACAAGACCATGTTTTCTACAGAATGGGGATCCAACCAGTACACATTCATGCCATTTGGACTAAAGAATGCACCAAAAATATTTTCCAGAGTAGTCATCGCTGCATTTAAGGAATTTATCCACCAATTTCTAGAGGTATACTTGGACGATTGGATAGTCTATAGTTTGTTGAAAGACCATGTAGAGGTCTTACGACTAATTTTAGAAATATGAAGGAAGTGCCAGATATCGTTAAACATCAAGAAATGTATCTTCAGAACACTGTTTGGGATGCTTTTGGGCCATATAGTATGCAAACAAGGCTTACTAGTAGATCCTGCAAATATTGCAGTAATTGTTAACTTGCCACCACCAAAAACAGTTCGTCAACTAAGAGTGACATTGAGACACACAAGGTACTACAGAAAATTTAGCAAAGGGTACGCGCAGATTACCACGCCAATGGAGAAATTGTTAAGGAAAGACACAAAGTTTCAGTGGAATGAATATTGTCAACACGGTCTAGATACGCTGAAAGAAAATATGGTAACAACACCAATACTAGTATTTCCAGACTGAGATAAGACATTCCATGTGCATGCAGATGCATCAGCCATAACACTTGGAGCTATTCTGGCGCAGCCAGGAGCAGGAGATTTAGATCATCCCATAGCGTTCCCAAGCAGAAAACTATCAGAATCAAAGAAAAACTACAACACAAGAGAAAGGGAAGGCCTAGATATGGTCTATGCACTGCAGAATTTCAGACACTACTTATTGGGAAAACATTTTAAGATGTTCATAGATCTATCAGCCCTTAAATACCTAGTCAACAAGCCATTGTTTGGGGGGACAATCTATCAATGGTTACTATTGTTTCAAGAATTTGACTTTGAAGTAATAAATTGAATGCAGGACCTGACCATCTATCAAGGGTCATGAACAGAGAAGAACCTACAAATTTAGAGGACAAATTTCCACACACACAATTATTTTTAGTCCAGATCCTCGATGAATACTTTGCAAATATCATCCAGTACTTGAGTATAGGTACTGTGCCACATGAATACAACACCGTTAAAAAGAACAACCTGGTATTCCGAGCTACCGACTGTTAGTTGATCGCAGGACACTTATACAAAATGGGAGCAGAGAACATCTTGCGAAGATATGTGCTAGAACATGAAATACCAAGAGTTTTAGCAGAAGCCCGTGAGGGAATAGCAGGAGGAAACTATGCAGGTAGAGCTACCGCACATAAGGTATTATGTGCAAGACTATGGTGCTCGACCATTCACATAGAATTGAACGAATACTGACAGAGATGTGATGTCTGTCAGAGGGTTGGTAAATCCAATAGAAGGGACGAGATGCCATTACGACCACATGTAACGTTGTAGGTATTTGAAAAATGGGAAATATAATTTGTGGGACCAATTAACCCACCAACAAAAAGGATAGGAGAAAGGTACATTATCACCACAACAGAATACCTGACAAGATGGGTAGAAGCAATACCAGTGAAAGATTGCAGTGCAGAAACAACATCACACTTTCTATTTGAACAAGTAATCACGATATTTGGTCGCCCAATAATTTTGATGAGCGACCAAGGCACTCACTTCACTAACAAAACTATTAAGGCCATGACTGAAGAATTTGAAGTCCATCATCAAAAGAACACTCCATATCACCCACAAGAAAATGGAACAGTGGAAGCATTTAACAAAATTCTTGAGAATGCACTAACGAAGATCTATAATGTCAACAAGGATGATTGGGACCTCAAAATACCAACAGTATTGTGGGCATACAGGACCACATGAAATAATTTGATAGGACACACACCATTCATATTCATATATGACCAAGAATCAATAGTGCCACTAGAAGTTTTGGTACCCAGTCTGCGCATAGCAGCAATTACACACATGACAAAACGAGGTGCAGTATAGGAGAGGTTGAATCAACTGATGATCATGGAGTAAGATCGGATCCTAGCAGGGTTCCACCAACAAGTTCAGAAAGAAAGGGACAAATATTGGCATGACATAAACATCAAGAAGAAATCTTTCAAGGAAGGAGACTTAGTGTTGATGTATGACAATAAATCAATTCAGCATCTAGGAAGACTCACAATGCACTAGTTAGGACCATATGAGGTAAAAACTGTCACAGATGGGGGAGTTGTACAACTGAAAGACATAGGAGGCACATAACTCATAGGGATGTCAATGGAATCTGACTGAAGTTGTACAAGGACAGTCGACCACCCATAACTTAAAAATCACCGCACAGTCTAAAAAAAAACAGGATATCAAATGACACCAACCGAGAAACATCGCGTCGAAAGGAGAAGGAGCCACACACTTAGGAATATGAACCTAGTGAATACAAGGCCAATGGTTAGTTCAAACTAGAAACAAGCAGAAAAGGAAAAGATGACAAGATAAGTGCTAAGTGATGAAGGCAAGCATAATTGAATGCCGAAAATGACTGACGGGATGCCACATTAATCGCACCAACTGGAGACAGTGAGGGGGAGTAATGGAAAGTACAAAAGAACTGAAGGTCCATTGAATCTGTCATAAAGGTAACGTCTTCGACAAGCTTCACATGATGCCCATATAAAGCAAGGACACGAGAGCCTAGGGATTATTTACGAAAGTAGAAAAAGGCAGAAAGCGATAGAGTATACCAAGAACATAGCGAATATTACAGAGGTTGCAGAGGCTACTGATCACAGCGGATGATAAAATCCTACCACCATGGAAACACCAAAGCAAGAAGAACCGAGCTAGACTGCTAGACACTCTAGAGTTAGGACTAGAGCACAAACACAATCGCAGGAAAGAGAACAACAACCACCAGAGGTCGTCAATGTGGATGAAATCCCATCACCGGATACATAACTCGAAAACCCCACACCCATTTTGGAGGAAAACTGGAAGACATAACCAACAAGCATGGACGTGGATATGCCAGAAGAAGGGCAAGGCCAAAAAAATGCAGACACAGGAAGCCAAGAGAAACTAGGAAACCCTGAAGAAGCCCCAAGAGTCAATGGGACGACACCAAAACCAGAAGCAGCAGCCGAGCCAGAAGAGTCACAGAAAACCGTGTTGGAACACCCACAGGAGGGGGCAGTGGTAGATGTCATGAGATAGCCGGAACAATATACTAAAGAATGACCAATGGGGGTTGGAACCTCGATTCAGCCACCACCACAAAAGGACAAGTAGATAACACCTAGGTGACCGCACAAACAACTCGTTGCAACAATTGTTTTGCCGTGCATACCAGAAGGGGTACGGGTAAAAGCAAATTTGTTGGGGTATGTAGAAAATCTCAAGTACTCATACCATGATGTAACAAGCACAGAAAAGTTCTTGGAGTTCGTGAAACAAGTCTACCTATAGACCGTGGGTGTAAATCCCTTTATGGAACCGATTCATCAACCACTCCAGTGGGCAACAGGACTAGACAAAATGGGCATTTTAGGTCTATTGGAACTACCACACTTTGGCAGAGGATAGTATGCCAACAGTTGATGGCAATCACACATGGTGGAGATTTCTGGCTAGACAAGCTTGTCTCAATAGACATAGAGCTCATTGCACACATCACAGGGCTGCCATCATGGGGCATGGATCCCGCACAATTTCTCAAGGACAAAACAAAGGAGAAAGCACTCGCCAAGGAGATGAAAATGAAATACGAATCTGAAAGGGGGACGTGAGGAATCATTCTAAAATGGATCAGTGACATAGCGACAAAAATGGCCACAAAATCATGTCCTGCAAGATGCTCAGAAAATGTTGTAAGGAGGAAGTCTCGGCCGAGATTGTTGCAATTGCAGCACAGTGTGCCGAGGGCACCACAGTCATCTGGCCCCCTTATCTTTTAAATCTATTTCTAGATGACTGCAAGGATGCGCAGGATCTGGGGAAAAAATTTCACTACAAATGGTTGATCATGCTGATAGCCATTATGGGATGGAAGGAACTGAGATATGCATTTTTCTCCACCAGAACCAAAACCAATCATGGAGCGAGATACTTATTGCTTGGCATCACTTCAAATGCCCGGAATAGAAAAATGAACACAACTATATTCGAAGGATACCTTGGCAATCTGCAAGAGACCATCGCCAACCTTTGGAGAATAACACCACAGGCTCTTGCCTACTATCAAGGCATAGCTAACTTCAAGGAAATTTGACATGCGATGTGGATTCAGACGTGGAAGGATACCAACAAGCAATGGCTACAACTGTGCTAATCATAGAGGGGGATATAGAAATGGCCATCAAGGATTGGGAAGATGATTGGAGGATTCCAATCCTCACTCGAGACATACTTGTAGGGGTAGAGTAGGAGGAAGCAAGGCAAGAACATACACATGATGAGGAGGCAGGACAAGAATAGACACAACCCCGAGAAGTCACAGTGCCCAAGAAACAAAGGATGGGTCAGACCAAACCAAAGAAGACGAAAGGAGGGACATCCAAGATAGGAACCCAGAAGGGGAAGAAGAATACTACATAGGCGCCCCAAGTACAACAAAAATAGGTCGAGGCAACGCAGGGGACTGCACCAAGTCCTAATACACAAGAGTGAGGCCCGACTAAGGGACCAACTACTTAGATGGGGGGTGCACGCAAGAATACGAAGGCGCATAGAACACCTCTCGAATACACAATCACGAAGGATGATGCAGACATGGTATCCCAAATGGTACAAGATCGCACATTCGAGGATTTTGAGAATGTTGCGCGCCGGGACATAATTGAAGAAGAGATAGAAAACATGCGACAACTCCTCAAGAAGATCAGGGAAGCACAGGTAGCCGACAACAACATAGAAACATGGTCGCGAGCATCACAGAGAGAAGGAGAACCTGAAGCAAGCAAGAGGGATACAGTCCACACAATACCGCAAGCAAGTGCAATGTTTCACGTTACACCTAACATGTTGTGCATGGACGAGATCGTGGGGAAAACACCCCTAAAATACTTAGCTCAATTGTAGTTGATATTGTTGCGGATACTAGCCAAGGCCTTATATAAACTTCAAGTTATCGTAAAATAACAAGTACAGTCTCGCGCACGAACATACCTAGTAGAATTGGAGCAGGAAAAAGAAAAGCGGGAGGAATTGGAATTGATATATGAGTAGGCCAAGCTCGAGACCAAAGAGGAGAGGGAACGTGTGACCAGATTGGAACAAAATGTGGTCGGAGCTTACGAGAAGATTCCAAAGACCACGCAAAGGGCTGAACTCACAACAACAGAGAAGATTGATCAGATTGCGTAGACACTCGATCAATATCAACAGGAGATCGAGATTCTTCATGAGCAGCTCACACCTACCACTCCACTAGAGGTAAGGGAGCAAAGGAAGCAGGAGGCAACAAAGAAGATACAGGAGATAGAATGACAGGTCAGCGCAGCAGCCGACTTGTTCGACAAAGCAACACAACTCTGGACAAAGTTGGAAGAGTATTAGCAGGTCCAACAGTCAGACAAAGAAGAAGAAAGGATAAGCGTAGATATCCAATACCTCAAGCAGAGGCAGAAGACAATCACGGAGCACGTCAAAAGGGCGCAAGATATTAAGAGATTACAGGCATAACTCACCAATGTGTAGACGCAAAAAAGAAGCGCCAGGCTCAAATGGAATCGCTCCAGAAGCGAGTAGCAGAGGTCATCGCACAAGAAGAGGAATCCAAGATATATATGGCACAAACCCAGGCAGAGTGTGTAGGGTTGATCAGTGACGAGATTTCAGTATCGACAATAGACGCACTCAAGGAGAAGACCGCGCAGGTTCAAAAGCAAGCAACAGAGCTCAGGGAGAAATTCTAGATGATCACCAGGGAGATCGATGAGGCATACAAAGAATAGGTGGCTTGGGATGAGCCACATGTCAGTGTTGGGGGCCTATTGGAAGTAGGCCAAAGAAGAAAGAAAGGCGATTTTGGGAAAGAAGGCATGCACAAGGAAAACGACAACTAGAAGGAAGAGCATCATGCGCGCGTGCATGGAATACCTAACGTCGTTAGGGTTACAGTTTTTGCAATACATTGTAATGTCTGGTGAGCCAGAAATGTATAAATGTAGATACCTAGGTCTTAGAGGAGGGGGCTAATGTTCTATTGTATGAGAGACCATATTTTGTAAGGGAGTATGATCTACTACTGTAGAAGAGATAGAGGTATCAAGAGACTTGTCGTAACCTTTTTATAAGTTGTTGAGCTATAAGAGGGTCAGGAGGGTGGATCTTGAGGGTTAGATCGTAGATTGAGGAGCCTGGTGTGATCTAGTCCGCCTCATAATAGATATTGACCCGACTAAGAGGGGTTGTAAAGCGCGCGACACTGTAGTTTTGGAACGACCATAATAAAAGAGCTTAGAGACAGATATTTTTGGTCGTATCCCAGGAGGGGCTGAACCATGGTAAAACCCATGTTATGTGATTGGATGCATGTGTTTCATTACTATTTTCAAGTAGATATTAGTATGATAAATGAATGAGTTGATTATATTCCATGCATAATCGTGAATGACAGTTTATGGAGTTAATAAGTTAAATAGAAATTTTAGTGCACACTTCCCAGATCCCCACTTAATCTTGAACTGCAAGCACCTTAGTATTGCAATCACCCATTAAGACTATCTCGGGTGAGACTGCGCAACACACTCTGTGTGTTGCGTTGCCTTCCAGTTTACTAGGAGGGCCGATAGTTTTAGAGGCTCTATTAGAATCCGAGGAGACATGAACCCCGGGTCAAGCGTATTGGAGATATAAACTCAGACATATAAATAGTAACCAATAGAAGGGAAACACCAACCATGTTGCAGACCACCTCAGTCAACCCATGGTTGTGGCACTAACCATAGTTATTAACTCATATGGGCATGAGAACTCCAGGTGGACACACTTATACAACACTGAATTTGACTTTCTTTCTACCTATAATACATTGAGCACAAGAAAACCAATTTTAGACTTTCATCTCAAGGATGGATTGTTATTCCATATGAGCCATCTCTGTGTTCCTTCAAGTGAGCCTGAAAATAGGATTTGGGAAGATCATTACAGTTGAGCAGAAGGACACTTTGGCATGAAACAAATAGTGGAATTACTACAAAACAATTTTTCATTGACCAAAGCTTCGACAAGATGTCAGCAAGTATATCATATCCTACACTACCTGCGCCATTGCCAAACCTGCCATTAAGAAACAAGGGATATACACCCCCCTACCTACTCTTGATAGGCCTTAGGATTCCATCTCCTTGGATTATATGTTTGTTCTACCTTTAACAAAGCATGGTAATGATTGTGTCTTCATGTTCATTGATCAATTCTCTAAGATGGAAATTTCAACACCCTGCAAGAAGAGTATCATATCCAAGGCCACTTCTAAGCTCTTCTTTGAGTGTGTTTGGGTTCATTTTGGGCTCCCATGGACCATCATTTCAGGTCAAGACAGTAGGTTCTTAAGAACTTTCTAGTCCAACCTATGGTCTATGATGGACACCAAGCTGACCAAATCAACTTCCTTCCACCCATAGAGTGATGGAAAAATAGAGGTAGTCAACATGATGATTGTTCATATCCTGAGGATGTAAAATTTGAAACATCCACGAACATGGGATACGAGCATTCCTTATGTTAAACATATCTACAACATATCCCTCCACAACTCTATTGGCCATATCCCTTTTTAGGTGTGCTTGGGCCTGTTCTAACCATTGCCCCCCATTGATGTAGCTCTACCCATTGCAACTACACATGAAGAGTCCTCCCATGCTCAAACCAAGGTTGATCAAGTAGATTTTTTTTTTGAATGAATATAGCACATCCAACAATAAGCTCATGATATTTTTCAGAAATCCAATGCCAAGTACAAGCAACACCATGACCAACATCAAGCACCATACAAGTTTCATAAGGGGAGATAAGGTATGGTTGCATTTGCAAAAAGAGCACCTCATAGGACCCCATCGAAAGATCCACCCACTTCTATATGGGACCTACACCATTACCAAGGCCATAGGTGAGAATGTTTTGAATTAATTATTCCCCATTTCCTTGGCTTACGCTTCGTATTTAATGTGGAATTGCTTCAACCATATTTTCCACCTCTCCTGGACACTTCAGGCGTGGTTGAGCACTTGGCCCCTATAGAACTCAATCTTGATTGCATTGAGTAGGAAATAACTGAGAAAATCATGGACACCAAGACGAAGGGAACCCATCAACAAAACATCCAACTCTATCGGGTCATCAAAGCAGGGAAAGTGGCTCACCAGGAGTCAAATTCAACAGAACTTTCCCCATATGATGGAGGAACTTGATGCAATGGAGACCATTTCTTCCTAATGTGGAAGGAATGATCTAGGTGTATATGGTGGCCACACACTTGTTCTACTAATTCAGAATGGTTCCACATGTTAGCAGTTTTTCTACAGTTTTCTCAGTCCCAAACTTTCGGTGCCATTTTCAGGTCCTAAATGATGTTTTTTTGGCATTGAAACACCCAGTAGATAGCCAAAGGCATGTACTGGGCCATTAAAAATGTGTACTTCTCGTCTAGACCTTTTTGACGAGTTACAAAGCACCCCAAATGAAGATCGTATGCAAAATTTACGCCCCTAAGAAGTTGATGTATCAACTAAGCACATTGAGACCCACAAACCTTTTGGCATTTCATCTTCAAGGGTTAAGGTTTTGGACGTTTAGGATTTTCTCATTGATGCTTTATGTTAAAAGGCCCTTTCAACCTCTTTGTAGTTAGCTTCTTGCGAATGAGCATAGTCAACACACCTCTGTCTTTAGGAATAAGCTACAACCATTCTAGCTAGTTTGTGTGTTTTACATTTTACAGTCTTTTATATTCCATTCATTAATACGATTTGGGTTTCACTATATTTTTGTATTCTTTGCTATATTTTGTTCATATCTCATTTTGTTCTCAATATAATCCGTAACAAAAAAATCGTAACAGAGAATCATTGCCCCTTCCCACTTTTTAAGCCTTTACTTTTTAAGGCTTTTACATAGTAAAAGGCTTAAAAAGTGGGTAAAAGACTTTAAAAGTGGGTAAACGGTTTGTTTAAAAAATAGGTAAAAGGTTTAACAAGTGGGGACGAGTGATTATGATGAGGATTCCCTTTTTAACCAATTTTCGTTTTCACATCAAGATATGCTTATATATATTAATTTTTTAGCCTTTTACACACATGTATTATTATATTAAAATGGTTTTATGTTTTTTTTTTTTAATAATTTTTCTTTCTATGTTTTTTTTTTTAATTTCATTTTTTAATATATATTTTTTTTGTTTGACATTTTGTCATGGTTTTAAGAAAATTTAAATTTTATTTTTAATGTTATTTTTTACCTTTTTTATTTTGTTTTTAATATTTTTAAATTCATTTTAATTTGTTTATATTATTTTTAATTTTTTAATTTATATTTTTAAATTCTATTTTACTTTCTTTATAAATTAGGTTTTTTGAGTTTTTTAAAGGTGTTTTTAAAAGAAAAATTAAAAAATGGTGATGGTGGAGTGGGTATGAATATGATGATTTTGATTATAATAATGACGATTTTTTCGGCCATAGCTTAAACGATATTGCAATTTTAAGTCTAAAATAAAAATGACACTACTATCAATACATTTTTTCGATTCAGGGGTTGATTTTAAGGTTTTAGTTGAAATGGTATTAATTGTTAAGACCATACTTTCAAACAAATAGTAATTTTAACCATCCAAAAAACAAAAGGATGCAATTTGCAAAACTCTTTTTTTATTCGAGGGTTGATTTTAGGATTTTGGTTGCAATAGTACTAGTTTTTTTTTAAGTAAAAAGAGAGGGGAAAATCCTATTATATCACATCACATACAAAAATAACACCTGTCTCTAGGATGCCAACTGTTCCGCCAAATTAGTGGAAGCCGAGACAATTGGCAGCCTTGGATTTCCATGTCTAAAAAAGGGCAGTCTGCCATCTGCCCTGCCGAGAGGAAACCAGGTGTTATCAGGCTAATTGTTAAGTGCGGACACAAATCAACCCCCCTAGCTTCACTACGAAACTAGAACAAAACAAGACAGTTCACTACTCTTTCTTTAGATTTCAATTATCAAATGAGAAATGGATCTAGAACATACCTTTTAAATATCGAAGATCCGACTTCGCCAATGCAATCCAAGCTCTACCACAAGGCTTATGGAGAAATATCTGCAAAAGAACACAAGCCAACGAAGACAAGAATAACAGAGTCTATTTGATATGAAACTACATATGTGATCAAAGAATCATTCAATATGAACAAATAACATTCATATAGGAAAGAAAAGTATATCTGTATTAAATAATGTGGAAGAAAGATACAACCAGGTGCCTTGATGTTGTCAAGTTCCTTCCAACAGTTCCTTGCTTCCCACACACTTATACTCCATGGATTCTGAGATTGTATATCTGATAGCTACTCACAAAGCAAAGCTCAAAGCCAACATAGGCCCAAAAACTCCAAGCTACAAAAATTTCTCAAACCCAATCAAGCTCAATCTCAAGCCAAGCTAACATTCTCCATGAGAGCTCCTCTCCTTTTATAAGTTGAAGAGGATAAGGTGAGGAGGTTAGGATGATCCCACTAAATCATGAAAGTGAGTAATAACCAAACCATTTGGATGCCACCTCACAATAGAAGATTCTCCTTCTAGAAGCATCAGGAAGATGCTCATTTTTCCCACGTACAAGAATCGTCGCACCCTAGTTATAGTGCAGCCTGTGACGACGTCGCAGTCTAGATTTAGATCAAGGTGTGGCGATTAGGCATCGTCTCACCCTGCGTATAGTGAAACTTGTGGTAATCTTCCTTAATAGGATTTTTGCAAAGGAAAATACAACTTCTTCTCTCAGGAAAAGTTCTTCTCCCTTCTTTCTTCAGGAATTCAGGCTACTGACCCCTCTGAAGGAAACATATAGGTTTACATCATTAACGGTCATAATGGTGATGAAAATAATGTGTAACAGAGAGACCCCCAAAGAATGAAGTTAGAATAGAGTGATAGCTGAAATACTTTCTCGAGTGTGTGTAGGGAACAAGGAACAGTCAGTCGGAAACCTGCCAACAAACAAGGAAATACAGTACAATAATATATCATCATTGAGGTAGGCATTCTCATACTCATAATACAAATGACTCAAAGCATAAATGTCGACATGCGAAGATCCATGTCAAGTAAGAAAGGTCATGGCCACCAAACATACACTGTGGATCCATGCAAATATGACCCAAATCTGAACATAGCCACAAAAAATACATCGTGGATCTATGGGTTAAAGACTCAAATTTGAACATAGCCCCGAGACATACACTGTGGATCTATGCAATAGTACAATCTCAATATACTCCAACGCAACCTAAATCTGTCAGAAAAGATATAGGTTCTTCATCTCCACCACTCTATAGTACAAATCTAACCATGTGAATACATGTGTCGGAGTCTAACATGGTAGAAACCACATGATTACTGGTCCTTAGTGTATACCGTTAACAAGTGCGAAGGAAATCACCATCAATGTCAATGAATCCCAAGGTACACCAGTACAATCCAATGGATGTGAATTAATGAGATGAAGTAGAACACTCGGCGGAATCTCCCGATCAGGGGTCAATAATGAAAACCTGTTGTCGAAAGCGAGGAAACCTACCATTGAGGCATGCAATTTCCAAGGTACCAATTAGTTTCTAAGTCTAATTCCTGGATAATGATTTGAAGTCGACAAGAAAAGAATCGTCATAAGAGGGCCTTAATGTATCCCCCATCAATGACAAGAAACAAGTAACAAGATTTGAAGTAGATTAGAGTAACAAGTGATTTAGGACTGACACAGGGATGGCCGACGCAATAGAAGGCTTAAGGACTATAGAAATGGCTGACACAATAGAAGGATTTCCGGGTTGAACATATTTTTGAACATATTGACGACACGACAACTATCTTGGAAAAACTGACTCAACAACAGGTATCACAGACCAGATTGTAATCTTGTAAAGGAGTATGATCAAGAGACAAGTGTATTTTCCAACCTAGACACAAAGCGAGTGAAAGGGCGGCATGTTCAAAAGCGACTCTTCCATGGAATACAGGTTTAGACACATTTCTTTCCCAATTTTCCCCCACCATATCTGGCCAGTACCTCTTTAATTTTACACAAGCTTGAGGAGTATAACATATGCTTGTTGATGTAAGCTCATCCTTCAGAGTATATTTAACAAACCCTGAGAAGGATTGGTTCGATCCCATATGGGCCTTTCGATGTTTTTTTTATGAGTCCAAAGAAAGAAAACTTCGAGTTTTTTCATGTTTAGATAGTTTGAAAAACACTTAAAGAAAACTCCAAAAGGTCATTTTTTCGTAAAGTAGTCTGATGAGACCGAAAAAGAGATAATCTATCGCTCAACAGGAGTTTTCTTCAAATACTTTAACGAGCATGAAAAGAACAAGATCGCGCGGAAATCTTTTCATGTTTAGATAGTCTGACAAGAGCTTGATGGGAACTCGAAGGGGTTCATTTTTCATATAACCTTTACAAGTCCGAAAAAAGTGATAAAAGCATACTCGATTACATTCTCAGGTTTTTACAAGCATGAGAAAGAACAAAGACTAAGCTCGGGATTGTTTTCATTTTTATGCAAGCTTTAAAACAAAACACAATTATGCTTGGGATATATTTTAGTTTCTAGACAATCTTAAAAACTAAACAAAACTATGCTTGGGCCTGGTTTCATTTTTACACAAGCGTGAACCAGAGGAAACTATGCTTGAGGTAGGTGGTTTCATTTTTACTCAAGCTTGAACCATATAAAACTATGCTTGGAACTTCCCAACACATTATCTAGGGATGGTTGGTACTTAGCCCCCAGCTTAAGAAGCTAGCGACTTAACTTCATCATGAAGGACTTAACTTCAGCATGAAGTGACTCTTCCATAGAATACAGATTTAGATACATTTCTTTCCCAATTTCCCCCCACCATTTCCGGCGACCTCTTTATTTTTACACAAGCTTGAGGAGGATAACATTGGCGACTCTACTAGGGAACGGATTGTTTTCCTAATTTGTCTTGATTTATTTCTCTGATTGCTTGGGTTTTTTTTTCTGAGTCATTGGGAGATCCAGCTTGACTCTCTGACTGTTAAACTTCACTGGAAAAACCTTCTTATTTTTTATTTTTTTCCATTTTCCTTTGATCGTCGCACCCTGCTTTGAGGGACAGTGTGACGATCTAGGATCGTTGCACACTACCTTTTTGACATAGTACGACATCGCCGCACTGCATTTGTTCTCTGGACTGTGACGATTAGGGATCGCCACTCTGTGTTGGTCTATAACATGCGGCGAATGTGGAAAACCTCATTTTTGATGGGTTTTGTTTTGCCCAGATCTGTGATATGGTTTTGGGGTGAATTTTTGAGTTTGATTATAGTCTGTTTACAGATTACTTGATATCCTTTGAGTTGCTTTTAGCCATCTTTGCTTTATCTTGTTTTCTTTTTAAATATTTGATCTCTTTCTTTGAGTGTCTTTCAGTTACAAAGCTTTGTTTTTTCTTTAGAATTGTTTAGTGAAATATCATTTCTTTTTCTAAATAGTTCATGTTAAAAGAGAAAATTTGTTTGGGTTGCTTTTGTTTTGAAGAAACTTGCTATTGCTTTTAGTGTCTCTTTGAAAAATAAAAAAATAAAAAATTTCTTGCTTTACATTAGATTGGGGGAATCCTTGCATTTGAAGTAGCGAAATTGCATGGGGGGCCATGAATCGTGTATTGATGTACAATATCTTTGGCTCATTTCTTGAAGATCTTGATATTTATGAGTTTAATAAAATTTTGGGACATTGTGCATCTGGGAATGATAAATGTTTTCTCCTTCTCATACTCAAAGATGATTTTAAGGATGGAAATTTATATTAAAATGTAGAAACATGGGCTAATCTTACTAGTCCTTAATATGCAAAATGTAAAATGTTTGGCGATAGTTTTGTAAAAATATTCAAATTTCTAAGGATTTTATATAGTTTCTATANGATGATTTTAAGGATGGAAATTTATATTAAAATGTAGAAACATGGGCTAATCTTACTAGTCCTTAATATGCAAAATGTAAAATGTTTGGCGATAGTTTTGTAAAAATATTCAAATTTCTAAGGATTTTATATAGTTTCTATAACATTTTGGCGACTTTTAAGGTAAAATAATTATATTCTATGGAATTTGGGTGAATCATTTTTAGAAAAAATGGAAATTAGTGAATCTTTTTTTTCCGGAAAAACCATGGAAAATTAGCCCATTTGCGAAATTTAGCCCCTAAAATCATCTATGCTCGTACTATAGCTTTCATCGAAGTGAAATATTTTCATTCTCATTTATTTTCATTGTTTAGAGTTGGTCAAAACATCATTTAGTCCACACCATTTTCCTCTTGAGTAACAACGACCTTAAAATAAAGCGCTTATAAAAATTGATTAGACATTTTTATATTTTATGGTAGCAAACCTACATTAGATTAGTTGTAGGGATTTGGAGTAGGTGTGAAAGATAACTTTTCAAAGCTGCAAACAAACATAGAATCTTGTGATAGGGAGAGTTCAAATCCAATTGCTACATTTTGTCCTGGGAAGCCCTTCACACACAAGGGTCAAACCTGAGGTCGCATTGAGACTGGCAGAGTTACTCACCTTTCTTTGTTGGTCTTGGTGTAGAGATTGCGCGTATTATGGGGGTCGCTTGAAGGTATACCCACAATCATGAGTGGAAGCCTTTCAAGTTGATTTTAGGCTAGATACCCTGCCTTTGTGCGTGGATCAGACTGTCCACTATTTCCCCATGCATCACTGTTGTAGTTGGTAACCTTAGTAGCCTATCTAGGGTATTTACATGAGGTGGTTGTGGAGGGGAAAGTCTTCGGGGTACCTAGAATCGACGTTGGCCAAACTCACTCGGGCTCCTTGGAGGCTATACCCACGATTATGTGTGGGAGATTGCACCAGGGTGTAAGTCCGTTAAGCAGGTCGTCAACATAACTTTTCCACCCGCTTTATCTCAACCCCTTCTTACATTGTTCTCGTGACATTGTATTTCATCACCAACTAGTGTGTTCATTGTGAGAAGGTTTTGTTTGCTTGTTTTCTTACTATATTTTTTGCATGTGTTGTTTGTTTTCCATAGAGAACTCTAGGTTGGATCTATTTTTAATGGCGCCAGTTCCCGAAATGACCAATGAAGGAACCCCTGCTCCAGGGGAACCTTTTGTTTTTTCTTCTTATGGAAACATTGGTCCTCCTCACATCGCTACTTTGATCCTTCCAAGTCTCACGATTGGATTTTCGGTGTGGTTGTTTTCCACTCAGGTAATCTTGAATGCAACTAGTGCTTCGGTTGTAATCACTTTCCCCTGAGAACATCAACCTAATGTTGATCCTTCGCCTTCTTCACCAGCAATATCGTCTTCACCTTCTTCACTTGCAAGGTCTTCTTCTGTTTCATCTTCTTCACTGAGTGAAAGCTCTAAAGCTGTTAACTCGGTGGATAAGAAGAAAAAGAAATGAAAGAATCAGAAGAAGAAAAATAAGAAAGGGTCCATACTTCCAACTACTGCTAAACACGTTGAAAAAAAAATAGTTATTGATAATCGTAGTGGGAGTGTTGATGATGCCAAGATCACCCAAACAACCCGTAAGCCCAAGTACCCTTGTAGGCTTTCTAAGGGTATCCATATTCTTAAGGATTTCCCTGGTCTATCCAAGGTTATAGAAGCATGGTCTACACACCCTCGCCAACCCATGTCATCGGCCTCTGAACAACATGTTGATGACCTCCCATCAAATAGTCAAGATATCATTGGGAAGAAGAAAAGTAGAGTCAATTTCTCCTGTATGTTATGCACAGGGAGTCATCTAACCCACATTTTCCCTCGTATGGACGAAGCCTTAAAATTTATGGAAGACATGACTGTTTCACAGCCTCAACTTCCAACTGTTTATCTCAAACTTACTCTAGACCCACATGTAGTTGATGGGATGATCAATTTGGTCCCTTCAACGGTCAGTCTGATTGATCATGTAGTCAATCTAGTCACTTCCTTAGTTGATCCTATTGAAAAAGTGGTCGATCTGATCCCATCATCGGTCAATCCCACTCTCCCGTTAGAGAGTGTCACCCAAGTGGTCGATCTGTTTCCACTCGTCGACCCCATTCTCCCCTTGGAGAATGTAACCCAAGTGGTCGATCTGATATCATCATCGGTCAATACTACTCTCCCAATAGAGAGTAAACCTGATACTTCCCATGTTTTTCTCATTGATACAGACTCTACCGTGTTGGGGGGTATTCCTCCTTCCCCTATGGAACCCCCTCCAAGTAATGAGGCCATCCTTTTTAATTGGGGTGTGCTAACCAGACCTCGTCTTCCTTCTCACATTCCTTTCTAGATCCTAGTACAGGTTTGTGGTCGGGACGTTCCTCAGACACTGATAGATCAAGGTGCGTCCATTAGTATTTTTTCCTCTATTGCCTGGAAATATTTGGGTTGTCCTTAGTTTGCGCCAGTTACGCAGAATCTGTTAGATTTTAACAGAAGAACAGGTCAACCTTTAGGGATCCTTCCTCAGTTTCCTATCACTTTGGGAGGGAAAACTGTCTTGATCGATGTCATGGTAGTCCAATACCCCTTGGATTTCACTTTACTCCTTGGGAGAGATTATTTCTATGCCATGAAAGCTATTGTGTCCACTCTTTTTCGTGTGATATCTTTCCCTCACGATAGAAGAATTGTGACTATTGATCAACTTTCATTCATCGGTCCTGACTAGATGACCTCCCTAAATGGTTATTATATGCAGACGGTATCACCCCCACCACGGGTTAATTATGTGGCATTGTCTCTCATGCCTTCAAATGCTGATGAATATGATTCTCTCACTGTAATCTCAGTCTCTTATGACTTAGATCTGATAGTTGACATGGAGATCTCTTCAATAAGGTTTTTAGAGCTTGGTCTCCTTACCCCTATCGCGACCCTCGACATGGTGTCCTTACAGAGTGTGTCTCTTCCATCCAGTGAAGATCTCTTGGAATCCATGACCGAGTTTTGTCCCTTGACCTGGTGTCCTCCCGGAGCATTGTCCTCTTGGAAGCCATGATCAAGAAGAGTCTTTGAGCATGGTTTTCTGATTTCAAGCTCATTAAAAAATGAAACCAGCTGCAAGGATAGTTTTCACGTCTCTGTAGCAACCTCGTTAAAAAATGAAACAAAACTTATGAACATAGTTCTTGTTTATGTGTCAAGCTTGTTAAAAAATGAAATAGAGGTTTGTGGATTGAACCTGGATTACCGAGCATAGTTCCTTTTCCTGTGTCAAGCTCGTTAAAAAATGAAATAGATTGTTCCCCGCTCTTTGATTGAGTCAAGTACTTCGTTACATATAGTATTTGAAGCTTCTTTTCATCCTCATATGATGTTGGAAAAACCGAAGCTTGGGGGGCAATGCTTTCAGCCTCTGGACTTCATGCTGAAGTTGAGCCACTAGCTTCTTAAGCTGAGGACTAAGTACCAACCATGTGTTGGAAAGTCGCAAGCATAGTTTTTGCTTTGGTTCAATATTGTGTAAAAATGAAACCACCTACCTCAAGCGTAATTTCCTCTAGTTCGAGCTTTGTGTAAAAATGAAACTAGGTCCAAGCATAGTTTTGTTTAGTTTTAAGCTTATGTAAAAATAAAATCTTTCCCAAGCATAGTTTTTTTTTTGTTTTAAGGTTGCGTAAAAATGAAAACAGTTCTGAGCTTAGTCTTTGTTCTTTCTCATGCTCATAAATTAATGAGAATGTAACCGAGTAAACTTTTATCAATTTTTTGGACTCGTAAAGGTTATACAAAAAATGAACCCCCTAGAGTTCCCTTTAAGCTCTTTTCAGACTCTCTAAACATGAAAAGATTTCCAAGCGAGCTTGTTATTTTCACGCTCGTTAAAGTATTTGAAAAAAATGTTTGTTGAGTGGCATATTATCTCTTTTTCAGTCTCATCAGACTACTTTACAAAAAATGATGTTTTGGAGTCCTCTTTAAGTGTTTTCCAGACTCTCTAAATATGAAAAACCCCTGAGTTTTCTTTCTTTGGACTCGTAAAACAAACATCGAAAGGCCCATATGGAACCGAACCACTCCTTCCTAGGGTTTGTTAAACATACTCCAAGGGAATCATCCGAAGGATGATCTTATAGTTCAATCATATGTTATCCTCCTCAGTCTTGTGTAAAAATAAAGAGGTACTCGCCAGAAATGATGGGGGAAAATTGGGAAAGAAATGTGTCTAAACTTGTATTCTATGGAAGAGTCGCTTTTGAACATGACACCCTTCACTTGCTTTGTGCCTAGGTTGGAAAATATGCTTGTCTCTTGATCATACTCATTTATAATATTACCCTTTGGTCTGTGATCCCTGTTGTTGAGTCAATATTTCCAAGACAATTGTCGTGTCGTCAATATGTTCAAAAGAAAAGTTCAACCCAGAAATAATTCTATTGCGTCAGCCATTTTCTACAGTCCTTAATACTTCTATTGCATTGGCCATCCCTGAGTCAGTCCTAAATCATTTGTTACTTTGATCTACCTCAAATAGTTTTACCCATTTCGTGTCATTGATGGGGGAATACATTAAGGCCCTCCTGTGATGATTCTTTTCATGTCGACTTCAACTCATTATCCAAGAATTAGACTTAGAAACTAATTAGTACCTTAGAACTTTCATGCCTTAATGGCAGGTTTCCTCGCTTTCGACAGTGGGTTTTCATCATTGACCCCTGATCGAAATATTTCGCCAAGTGTTCAATCTCAGCTCATTGATTCACATTTGTTGGATTGTACTAGTGTACCTTGGGTGTCATTGAAATTAATGGTGATTTCCCTGGCACTTGTTAACGGTATTCATTAATTACCAATAATCAATTTGTTTCTACCATGTTCGACTTCAACACATGTATTCACATGGTTAGATTCATATTATAGAGTGGTGGAGATGAAGACCCATAATCTTTTCTAATAGATTCAGTTTGCATTGGAGTATATTCAGTTTGTACTATTGCATAGATCCACAGTGTATGTCTCGTGTCTATATTCAAATTTGAGTCTTCAACACATAGATCCACAATGTATTTTTGGTGGCTATGTTCATAATTGAGTCATAATGGCATGGATCCATGGTGTATGTTTGGTGGCCATGACCTATCTTACTTAACAATGGATATTTTCATATCGACATTTATGCTTTGATTCATTTGTATTCTGAGTATGGGAATGCCTACCTTGGTGATGATTTATTATTGTACTATATTTTCTTGCTTGTTGGCAGGTTTTCGACCAACTGTTCCTTGTTCCCTACACACACTCGGCAAAGTATTTCATCTATCACTATGTTCTAACTTCATACTTTGGGGGGATCTCTGTTACACATTATTTCCGTCATCCCTATGATCGTTAATGATGTAAACCTATCTATTTCCTTCAGAGGGGTCAGTGGCCTAAATTCCTGAAGAAAGAAGGGAGAAGAACTTTACCTGAGAGAAGAAGTTGTATTTTCCTTTGTAAAAAACCCTATTAAGGAAGATCGTCACAGGCTGCACTATACGTAGGGTGTGTCAATGCCTGATCATCGCACCTTGCTCTAAATCTAGACTGTGATGTCGTTGTAGGCTGCACTATAGCTAGGGTGCAATGATTCCTATACGTGGGAAAAATGAGCATCTTCTCGATGCTTTTAGAAGGAGAAGCTTCTATGGTGAGGTGGCCTCCAAACAGTTTGGAACTTACTCGCTTTCATGATTTAGTGGGATCATTCTAACCTCCTCACCTTATCCTCTTCATATTATAAAAGGAGAGGAGCTCTCATGGAGAAAGTTAGCTTGGTTTGGGATTAAGCTTGATTGGGTTTGAGTAATTTTTGTGTCTTGGAGTTTTTGGGCCTATGTTGGCTTTGAGATTTTCTTTGTCAAGATAGATTGTGAGTAGATATCATATATACAGTCTCAAAATCTATGTATTTTATGTTTACATAATTAACGGTCATAAGGATGACGAAAATAATGTGTAAAACTAGGGCAGGTGGTGGCCTATAGTATTTACATCAACCATTAAAACTAAAATTAAAACTAGACTAGACTTGGAAATGAACCAAAAGGATTTTAGAATGATGCCTAACCAGAACCAGAAAGAACTCCAAGCCATGAAATTACCCATTATCACCATAAGTAGCTTCTCTAGGGTCTCCTTTGTGCGGTCCATTCCAAGTCGGCAGGGCAAAAGGTCTTGCACACATCAGACATTTTTTCCCTGCTGGCACATTGGAGAATGCTTCATACAACATATCGATGCATTGGTACATGAGTGTGTCATGGTGAACCTAATATTCCATATGGCTTCTGATATCAAACACTAATTCCAATTGTTTTGGGTGGAAGAAGGGTGGGGGGCATGCCATGGTTCCGGTACAATCGAGATAGGAGATGGCGTAAAGATCTCACCACCTTCCATCATCGTTCCACCCAGACCCTCCACAACCTTTCTTGTAGCAGCCTGCACTCTGTCCTATGCTCCATCATTTCACACCATCCCTGTGCTTCTTCCTCCTTCCCTAGGTCCTCATCCCTCGCTGCGACACTGGAAAGATCATGGCCTTCTAAAAGTAGAGCATTCTGAGAGTCCATGTGGAGGAATTCCTCCTCGACTATGTAGATGTGGACCTCTTCTATTTTTTCCTCCATGGTGTTGGTGTCATGGTGAGCTACAATGGGTGGCTTAGTGTCTTCAGCGAAGAAGTTGATTGGGGGTTGCCAATTCTTTGGCACAATGAAGAGAAGGGACTCTAGAGGGATCTGAATGGGTTCCTCTGGGATTACTTCCTTCACGTAATCCAGTGGAGGAGACCTGGCCATCCCTCCTATTCATGCTGCCTGAATTTGCTAAGTGCGGGCTATGGACAGTGTCTTCTCTAACATCTGTCACCTCCTATGTCGCACTGCTAAACTATGCCAGGAAGGGCCACAACGTGGCCTGCCTCTCTCCCATGGCATTAGGAAGGTAATTAAGATGGAAATATTGCAAAAGGTTCTGCAATGGCTTCACCATAGCACTGAGTTTCTTTCCTGGTACAGGTAGAGGGAGAAATGGTAAAGGTTGGTGGATTTTTGGGTGATATCGAGGAGGGGTGACATGACTGCTCCCATTATCACCCCCCAAGCATTGAATTTCCTTTCCGTCACTCTGCTCATGCGAGGGATCCATCCTTCAACTCTTGACAAAAAATTGAGGGCTCCCATTATTAATGGAGAGGGGATGGGAGCCAGCCTGCCATATTTATGGCTTGGCTCGGGTTGGTGTTGCGTGGCCCTTGTGTGCTACGTGGCACCCCATCGAGGGTTGGGTAGTCCCTCCTGGACAATTATTGGCATCGGTTTGAGATTTCAAATCGAGGTGAAGTTTGGGAATTCCAGTGGATCAACTCTGTCATGGTAGCCAATCCTTCGTTTTCCAGACAATCTTCTACTTTTTTTGCATCCCTTTTCACATGAGAGGGGATGATGGTGAGGCTGGGTTGTAAGAGGGAGCCAAAGTCCTCCAAGAGTCCTGAGAGTCTCCAACTGGGTGAGACTTCCAGGGGGTGTTCTCCATGAATAATTTTGGTTATGAGATGGACTATGATCTAGGAGTCCCCCTCTGCAATGATCTTGTTGTAATGGTGATATGTTACTATCTTGATCCCTCTTAAGAGGCTCCAGAGCTCAACAACATTGTTTGTGTTGAATCCCAGATAGCCGACTACTAGGTGGAGGATTTCTCCATTTGCATTCCTGAGGAGCTGGAATAGTACTAGTTGTTAAGGCCATGATTTCAAATAAGTTAAATTTTAACCTAAAAAAGATAAATGGGTGCTACTGGTAAAACCCCTTTTTTATTAGAGGATTGATTTTATGGATTTTTTTAGCAACATTACAAACCATGTTTGCAAAAGGTTGTAATTTAACCCCGAGAAACAAAAGGTGTTACTGGTGCAACCAATTTTCAATTCATGGGTTGATTTTATTATTTTTTACGAAAAAATATGGATTTTTAGAACTAGAGTTCTCTTTTTGAGGCCACATTTCTTGTTAGGTTGGAAACTATGTTAACAATAAATCTAACTAATCACTAAATAGGTCCATATGTGAAACACTCCAACTATAATTGAGACATTTCAATATCCAAGGTGTGCACATCCCTCAAGTAAGGGTCCCATAATGAGAACTCCACAAGAAGGTTCCAATGATCATCTCCAAAGGTCTCCAATGTTCCAACTCTCCCTTGTAAGCTATGTGCTCCTACATGTCCATCACACCTCCATGAGCATGCCTCAACACAAGCATCCTCAATTCAAGCAACTAAGTGATCCCTATTAACTAGGGCTCAACACTCACCTCTTAAATGCCCAACCCTCCTCCTCCAAATAGGTTGTCCTCCTAAGAAACTGTTGACAGGTCCAGATTGGCCTATCAAGTAGGTAAGGGAGAATTCCTAATGGAAGGTCCCAATTAGAACTACTCTCGATTTGGATGGAATTTTTGACTAGTGTGTGGGCTTGGTTTCCACTCTAAACTATTATCTAAATATGAATATGAGAAAAAAATGTTCTCAGATTGATCCAGATTATTTTGAGAATGAAATGAAGGCATAAATATAACAAGGAAATAGTCAGAGATGTAACATAGATAGAATAATATAACAAAGATACAACGGAGATATAACAGTAAAAACACGAATACACAACAGAGATATAACAATAAACACGGAGATACAATAATACACAATTTATATTAATGAGTGAAATGTACAAAACTGTAAAATACATAGTGAATGAACTCACTAGAATGGTGGTAGCTTATCTCTTAGAAGAGATGTGAAAGATATGCTCATTCGCAAGAAGATGATGTTTACAATAAGTATCTAAAGTAATTTTTAACATAAATAAAATACAAAACCCTAACCACGAAAGATAAAAACCCAAAAGGTTCACGAGCCCCGATGGGGGTAGTTGATATGTCAACTTCCCAAGGGTGTAACTTTTGCATATGATATATGTTTGGGGTGTTCGATACCTCACCAGAAAGGTCTATCTGAGAAGTAAAATGTTTGACGAGGGTTTTTTCATGCCATCAAAAACCCTTGGCCTCCCAAAAGCCCAAAAAAACAATGTTTAGGCCTCAAAACAACCCCAGAATTTTGGGACTCAAAAAACTGTAAAAAAACTGCCAAAATGGAAAATTGTTCTTTGAGCTAGTGAAATAGGTGGTGGCCACTGATTTTCTCCTAGATCAATCCTCCCCCATTAGGAAGAAATGGTCTCCATTGCATGAAGTTCCCGGGGAAGATTTTGTTGAATCTGAACCTTGGTGAGATGCTTGCCTTGCTGAAGAAGTTGCATTGCTTGGCTTGTAGAAGACTATCACAAACCTGATGTTGCAGGGGTTGGATCTTTTTAACCAATATGACTGCAATAGATGATGGTGTGCATAAGGAATATTTTTTATTTTCTTCAATCTTTTTCAACCTGCTTCTACTGGATAGAAGGGGCTTGGATCGAGGCCGTAGTGGTCACAGTGTCCTTTTGTTCACCTTCTGCTTGAATCATAAAGAAGCTAAACTTTTTTGTATGAGAAAAGAATTTTCTGCACTGTTGTTTTGAAATAGTAGTTGGAACTACTTATGGTATCCTGCAGAGGTGACCCCCCAGAGTAAAAATGACACTATGGGGTCGAGACTCATAAATAGCATGGTGATTCCACATATATGGCTAGCCCAAAAGAACATCACATACATCCAGTGGGGAAACATCACACAATACCTCATCCTTGAAGGGCTTGATGTCGTAGAACATGCAACATTGTTGGCTGACACGAAGAGCTCATCCCTGGTGAAGCCACCAAATGTTGTATGGTTGTGGGTGTGGTGTTGTTGGTAATTCCAACTGTTTGATGACCTCTACTGAGATGAGGTTCTTTTGGCTTCCGCTATCAACAATGAAATGCAATGGGGTCCCCTTTACCCACATATGTGAATGGAAGAGGTGCTCCCCCTCTTTAGGATCTACTAGTTCTTCTGGTTGGATCGTTGTGGTTGTGACAGTGGCAATGGGGTCTATGTCAATGATATGTATCCTTTCATTATTTTCCAAATCATATTCCAAATCAGGGTTCAGATTTTTTTCTTTGATATCAGCCACTAATGAATTTTTTGAGCGACATTCATCAGTGTTGTGCTAGGGGCTTTTGTGGAAATCACACCACTTTCCAGTGTCCTTCTTCATCTTTCAATTACCCTTATTTTCTTGTGGCTTGGACTGGTTTTCTGGAGGTTGGTTGTTAGGGTCGTCTTTACTATAATTTGGTTGTTGTAGATTTGCAGACCAAAACTTCTATTTGTTTTGGTGCTTAAATTTCTTCTCGATTTTGAAAGCATATCAATAAGCAACTCCCAACGATGAGATGTCTAGAAACTCCATTTTAGTTTGGATGTACCTATGTATAGCCCCACGGTATTTTAGAACCAAATTTCGCCCCAAAATATTTGATACCCAACTGGGTGCGCAAGGCATGTGTTGGGTATGTGTTATATTCTTTGCACGAGTAGCAGTGTCACATTTTTTTTCTGCCTCGGAAAATGTGTCACATATTTTTCTGCCTCAAAAAACATGTCAGATATTTTTAGGTGGTTTTTTGACACATGGTTTTTGCCGATGGGTTTCTATTTCTGGTTAAGGAATTAGGGTTGTGGACTAATCCAGGTCATTGGGTTAGGGTTTTGGATGTCGTTGGCTCCTATATGTATATTACATTGTAATCATTGTAACACAATGAATGAATACATAATATGTTGGTTTTTTCGGTTTGGGTTTCCAAGGGAAAAATCTCTATGTAAAGTTTGTATTTTCCATTGGATCTTTTATGTTCTTTTACTGGAAATATGTTTGCAAAAAATATTGTGCAAGGTTAAAATCTACAGCATGGAAGGTATTGGTGAACTCTGACACTGCTTGGCCCCTCTCTTGATGCAACATGGTCCATCTCATGTACTAGTCTTCATAGTTTCCAATAGGGTAATATTGTTCATTGACAACATCTATGAAAGATTCCCAAGTGGGTTCGGCCTCGAACATTCTAGACTCCTTTGTGGAAATTTTCTCATAGTAATTTTTCCACCAATGTTTGACATGGGGGAGAGACTTAAGGAGTGTGAAGGTGAACTTTTCCCTGTCAGAGAAATTGTGCATAGAGAAATAACCTTCTAGCAGATTTAACCATTTTTCTAGAGCATCCTCATCTATCTGACCTTCAAATACAAGAATATCGAAATTAAATTGTACCTTGAAAGGAGCGGTGCATCCAAAGTGCCTACTTGATGAGGATGCATCTGTTGTTATCGACATGCGTCAAAGGATTTGGGAAAAAAATTCCATCATTTCCTCCCTCTGTCGCCTAAGAGATTTCTCGAGAAATAGATTAATAGAATCTTCTACTCCCACGTATCTCTTTGCTTCTTCCATGGGAGGTCGCTCGGGATGGAAAGAGCAGTTTTTCTCAAGAGAAACTAGCCCGAGACCCATCTCTCTATACCCTGACCATGTCGGGGACATGTACTAAGAAACGACAAGGAACAACCTGCTCTGATACCACTGATCCAGATTATTTTGAGAATAAAATGAAGGCATAAATATAATAAGGAAATACACAGAGATACAATAATATAGAAAATATATAAAAATAAACACAGAGATACAGTAATACACAATTTCTATTAATGAGTGAAATGTACAGAACTGTAAAATACAGAGTGAATGAACTCGCCAGAATGGTGACAACCTATCTCTGAGAAGATATTTGATGGCTATGCTAATTCACAAGAAGATGATGTTTATAATGAGGCTCTAAATACCCTTTTAACATAAATAAAATCCAAAACACTAACCCCGAAAGATGAAAATCCAAAAGGTTCGCGAGCCTCAATGGGGGTAGTTGATACGTCAACTTCCCAAGGGTGTAAATTTTGCATATGATCTACATTTGGGGCGTTCGATACCTCATCAGAAATGTCTATCCGAGAAGTACAACTTTCGGTATCGGTTAGGGTATGTTATTAGCAACCCTTGTCCCCCCCAATAGTCCCAAAAAACATTGTTTAGGGCATCAAAATGAATCCAAAAGTTCGGGACTCGAAAAACTGTAAAACAAATGATAAGGTGGAAACCCATGTTTTGAGTCAGTGGAATAGGTGGGTCACCACCGATTTCTGCCTAGATCATAGATGAAATAAAATACAAAACTAAACTAACTTATGATGTCTACTGCTACTCTAAATGCAATTCTAAACTATTCTAACCTATCCAGATCAGGAGCAGACTAATAAAATGAGTATTGTGAAAGATAATACAATTAGGATAAAAAATAATTCATGTATGCTAATACTAGATGATAACAATAATGATATAGGTATATTAACAATTAACAATGCATCCATAACATTATTTCAGTACTCATAAGGAAACATGTGACATCATGTGTATTTAGAAGAATGTGAATACATAGTTCATACATAGTTCATACAACAAAATTCTATATTAGTCAAGCATAAGACAAATGCACAAAGAAAATATCACGTGCATCCATCAAAGTCACAAATTCCTAGAACGCCTCTTGCTCTTGATTCCTTCATAAGTAAAAGTACCATCTATCATTTAAAAAGGTAAAATTTCCTCCCATCGCAACACTATCTTTTATAAAATAAGAGTGTTGGAATATACATTAATACTGAGAGGGGGGTGAATCAGTGTTAGACATATTTTTACCACTTTAACTAGTAATTACATAATCAATCATAAGAAATGAAAATAATTAACCATATCAACATAGATCAACACAAAGGCATAGTACACAAATATTTAACGTGGAAACCCAAATGGGAGAAAATAAAAAAACTTTCTTTATAAGATCTTGTAAGAACCAACCTACTGTTACAATACTTGCAGACACCAACCTACATGAGACACCAATATCCTTGGTTGAGCTCCAACTCAATAATGTTTACACGCACCAACCTGCAGGGGACACCAATCCCCTTAGCTGAGCACCAACTCAACAATGTTTACAGTTAGAAACCTGCAGGGAACACCAATCCGCTCCCTTGCACCATATTGCAACCCTAAAGTAAACATGCTTCTGATTTATCTGCTTTGATGTCTTCTGACCTCATAACTTCAATGTTTCTTTTCACATGGTCCGGTTCTCCCACATGTTTATCCACTCCTTGATATGATTATATTCCCTTCATTTCTAGTATCGTTGGACCTATGAACATCAGATCTCCTCTCACTCACATATACTTTTCCACTTTCTTGGTTATGCAAACTCAAAACCCCTTGAAATACACCAACTTGTCTAATTTCTTCCACTTCTTCACATACTTTCTCTCACACCCAAGAGGCTTTGAATTGCAGAGATACATTTCCCTTCAAAAACACTTACAAACTCTTACTCACCTTATCTCTATTAGGGTATCATTATTTATAGATATCACACGCTCAATGATTTTTCCACATACAAATCATGCTCATCAAGTTGTCTTTGAGTCCTCTCATTCTTTCATTAAATCGGGTTGTAGAATTCATTTGAAACACCTCCATGAAAATCGGTCTTGGTTTCCTTCTATTTCATGCGTTCTTGTTGACTGGTCCTCAGTGATCAGCCACTACAATAACCCAAGGCTAATCCCTTGTTGAATTGTAATTATGTTTATAGGATGGTGAGCCAAGTGTTTATAATCTAGGAGGGTTATGTGTTTATTAGGCTGGAGACCCTAGATGTTGAAGGTCAGGGAGCCTGATTTTGTATATGTAAATACTCATATCATTAATATAATTACATCTTTGCGTGTAGACCAACCAAGAAGAAAGAGTTATGGGGGACTAAGCTCCACTGGGAAGGGAAAGTGATCCAGGTGGATTTCAGTGACCACCAACTTTTTCCAACTAGCTCAAAACCGTTTTTTGGCAATTTTGGTAATTTACTATTTTTAGCAATTTTTTCGGGTGCCAAACTTCTGGGGCCATTTTAAGGCCCTAAAAGACATTTTTTGGGAAAATGGGAAGCAACATGGAATGTTTCTCACACAAAAGTTATATTCCTCAGATAGATCTTTCCAAAGAGCTATCGTGCACCCCAAACGGAGATCGTATGACAAAGTTACGCCCGTGGGAAGTTGACATATCAACTACCCCCATCAGGGCCCGCAAACCTTTTGGCTTTTCATCTTCCAGGGTTAGGGTTTTGTATTTTCCTTAGGTTAAGAAGGCCCTTAGAGCCTCATTGTAAATATCGTCTTCTTGTGAATGAGAGTAGCCATCACATCTATTCTCAGAGATAAGATGTCACCATTCTAGCGAGTCTTTCACTCTGTATTTTTACAGTCTCTATACATTTATTTAATTAATATAAATCGTGTATTACTGTATATCTGTGTTTATGGTTGCATCTCTGATACATTTATGTTATATTATTGAATATCTGTGATATCTCTGTGCATTTCTTTATTATATCTCCGCTCTCATTTCGTGCCGAAAATAATCTGGATCAGTGGTATCAGAGCAGGCTGCTCTTGATCGTTTTTCAGTCCATGTCCCTGACAAGGTCTGAGTATAGAAAGTTGAGTCTCGATCTTGTCTCTCTTAAGTACAATCGCTCTCACACACCCAAGAAACCCTCAATGGTGGAAGAAAAGAAAAACGACATAGCAAACGATTCTATCAATCTGTTGCTTGAGCAAGCTCTCACGTGACAGGGGGACGAAACGATGGAGAATTTTTCCCACATCCTTCATTGCCTGCTGATAGAAACAGGCACATATTCATCAAAAAACCACTTTGGAAGTGTTGGCGTTCGGAATTCACTCCTGGATTGCTAGCAGGAGCAGAGCCCGAAGCCCATCAGATTTAATGTCACGGTTTATTTTAAAGGGTGATCAAATGGAGGGAAACTCAAAACGGCGTCGTATCAACTCAGAAACCAGACCGGGCATGCATGAAAGAG